>ML819126.1:12578-44016 GCA_009831015.1 Picea engelmannii | reverse complement strand
AGGGTTTTGATTCAACAAATTATAAATACATGTAAGAAAATAAGACTACAACCATTCAATCAAGAAGTTTTGTAGAAAAATACTTACAATTCATCAAGAAATAACCATGCAAACCCTAGTTGTAACACCTTCCTTCAAGAGAAGCACCATAAAATGCCAAGAAATGCCTTCCTTCAACAAGTGTGCCTCACTTAACCAGCAAAAATACCCAAGTAGGGCACTAAAAATCAGACCTCACTAATGAGTGAGTGATGAATCATGATAAATTGAGGCTAAAACTCCTCAATATATATTGTATCAATGACCTAATTTACCTTTTTAGGTCATAAAATGGCCGATAAGCCCAGAATATAAAAAATAATACTGTTTTACATTAAATGTTCATTTTAAAACCCTAACTGAGCAAAAGTAAGACGTCAAGCCCCACTGAGGGAGACATTAGCCCCTTTTAGGGCAAATGCAACATCCAGAAGCCAAACGTTAGCCCTCCTTGGGCTCTTCCAAACTGCCACACGTGCCAACAACCCTGTCCATTTGCCACATGCTTAAGGTGACGTCATGAGCTCATAGGTGACGTCCTGGGCCATCTAGGGCAAATGTTCCACTGGAAGTGGGTCAATCCCCCTAGGCTGGGCTTTGCCAAAGTGCCTCTGATGAAACGTCCTCTTCTTCTCCGGTGCAAAACTCTGATCAACCACCGTCCTATCTCTGCCCCCTGATGGGGTCTCAACATCCATCTGGTGGGCTCTTCAGCCCCATGGAGGTCTGAACTGATCATCTCCCCATGTGTACCGGTCCAAATGGTACCTGTCCGTTGGGCATGGTCCTGCACATCAAAAGCTATGCCCTCCATGGGCTCATTAGTCACAGGGATCATAGTAATGTCAATCACATCTCATCATTAACATTATTAAACATATGCATAAAAAACCTGATACATTGGTCAATAACTCAAAGATATTACAAAAACCTACAATACAAGATCAGAGAAAAAGACAAGACGTCCTATTGAGCTAGTATCCACAAGAAAAGGGAAGTCTCTAGGAAGGTTTCATCCAAGCCATGTGAGTGAGGTGATGTGGCTAGGGGATGTCCAGACATGTGGGTGAAGTTAGAGCCAGGGATGCATAGTGTTATTTGTGGGTGCCTTTGTAGAAGGCGAGCTGTACCTGTCATGGATGCAATTTTTCCAAGCCCGTTCTTGCCTTTATTCTTTTCTTTTATTTGCTTTTTCTTCTTCTTTTCATTCAAGGGCTAACCAGAGGACACTGCCTTGGCATGGTGATCAGAGCTGACAGTGTTACCCACAAGTACTTTCACAGAGATGAGAAGGCTGGCTCGTGATGAGACCCCCTTTCCCTTGGCCATGCAACCAAAGGTCACTGCCCTGGCGTGGTAACCAGATGGTGGCAATGTCACACTGTTAGGTACCCATGAACCTAATAGGTTGGCTCGTGATGTGACCCCCTATCCTCTTGATTAGGTCTTGTTTGTTATTTTCCGGGTCCCTCCTGTTTCTTGCTGAGAGACTTTTTTATTGCCTTCTCGGGGATCCCTGGGCGAAGCATCTCGAGGTTTTATTTCTAGGCTTTTATCTTTTATCAACTGCTTTTACCGTCTGGGCCTTTAGCCCCTTCTTCCCACGAGATAAGGTGCAATCCTACAAACAGGTCAACCCAATGCCCGAACAAGGGGAATGGGATAAATGAGCGGGAGATAAGATGAAACAATGGTGCTATGATGGGAGCGGACGATGGCTTTTCAAAAATCCCCTCGGTGGCAAACCAAAACCTATGGGCACAGGCTTGCTAGGGCACCCTGTCAATCTCCCCAAGCATGGTCAAGTGGGCTAATGTAAGATCCAAGCAGTTGTTAGAGGTAAAATGAATCAGATGCATATATTTAAAGGTTTCAATGATCAAAAGTGACACATACCATGATACCTGGGCCAATTACCTCATGGAGCAAGAACCTCTTCTGATACAGGACCAAGCCGATGGTGATGGATGCTGCTGCTGCTGCTGACAAGATAAAGCTGATGGAAGAAGAAAAGGATGGGCCCTCCAGGGCCGTGCTCAGGTCAATCCTGCTCTCGGTACTCCATGTCTAGGATCTGTGGGCCTCGAGACATGATCTCCTAGTTATCCCTAAAAATCGGGGATAACATTGCCCACTACTCGAAAACTTGTCTGAAGCCTTCTGCTGCTGCACAGGTACTTCTTTGGATTGCTTGACAGTCTGCTTGTTACTTTGCGCTCTGCCAGTTTGTGGCTACTTGGTTGTGGCAACCCTGTTGGCCGACTGACTGTCTTGCTGGTGGCTTGGTTGGCTGGCCGACGACCTTGCCGATGACTGCTGTTGGAGGCTATCCGCCCTCCTTTCTCCTAGTGCTGACTCCCAGCGCTTGTGCCCTGCTCAACTGCCTTCGTCACTTGCTTTGCTCCTTGTTCCAGTAGCTCGGTCACCTACTGCAACCCATTTGTCGTGCGAACTCCTTGCACCGTCGTGCCCTTGGCTGCTATGGTGGCTGTTGCGGTCGCTACCCCGTTGGCTGGCTAGCGACTGCTGTGCGGCTTGCCTCAGCTCGCGACCTTTCTTCGCCTTCTGTCGGCTGCCTCTGTGTATGCCGCGATCCCTCATAGCCTGCGCTTGCCTTCTCCACTGGCCCGAGCTACCACCATCACCTCAACACCATGACTTCAACATCCTGCCCATGCGGACCAATAGATCCACGATTCGATTTTCCACATGGATCCACGTGGATCTCATCAACATCCTGTGTGTTCGTATGACGTATGGCTACTGTACAGTCCGTACAGTGGCCATACCACTGTACGATCTTTTTTTTTTTGTTTATGGGTTTTAACTTTACCCTCCCTGTAGCTTGCAAAAATAAAATAATTTTGTGCTACAAAATACGATTTCTGTGTTCTTGGATCCTCTTTAGAGATCACGCTCTGATACCATGTTAATTTCCCCATGTTAATTTCCCTTAACTCAACACTCGACAATTGATTCCTAATAAAATCACTTATTCAATAAAAGCACAACTGAATTATTTAACCAAATATTAGAACGGAAGCATAAATACAGAAACCATACACAATGTACACAGGTAATTTCTGGGTAAAATACCCCTAGAAAACCACAAAGGGAAAACTAGTACCTTGTTGATTTTGTTATTATAAAATTTGGGCTCCTGTCCTAGGATAATGGCCCACTTGAGGAATAATACAAAACAACAAATAGCCAAGCCTTACAAACCTTAAGATCAATCCTTCGATCTTGCTGGTTGGCTGCTATCTCCCTTGCTGCCTCTTTGCTCCTTTCCTTGAACATTGCCTTGCACACATGGATGAAAGTCCTTCAATCCAATCAATGAGATCTCACTCTCTCATTCTGTGTATCTCCTCCTCTCACTTAGGCTACCTTTTATAATCTCGAGTTTACCCTAAATCCAAAACCCTAGATCTCCAAAGTCATCAATGACTGAAACCTAATCTCGCATTCACTTGAGATCGATGGCGATGATTTAATTTAATTACCAATGCCAAAAATCTTATCACTCAATTAAATTAAACTCACGTTATTATAATAAGACATTCACTTAAATATGTTGAAATATTGTAACTTCGAAGAATATTCTAATTATATTTGAGTCATTATCTTATAGATCAAATCCCCTTTTTTGTATTGATCATGTCGGGTCTTGTATAAGACCGAATCCCCTTTTGTGGATTGGTCAAACCATATTTATATGGTGGCATTTGAGAAGTCGACCCCTAGAGTTTATAAAGTGGTTTTAACCACTCTTGGAAGAAGTCGCCCATACTAAGTGAAGAGACATAACCCTAGCACCTCCTCAGCTAGTATATATAAGTGAGGATGGCGACTCACTTGTTCATTCACTCACTCACACTTTTAGTACACATCTTTTGAAGGAAGCAACAGTTGCAAGAAGGAGAAGAGAGGCACATGCTCAGTCCTAGTTTATTCTTGGTGATTTGGTCTTACTCTTGGCATTGTATTGGCAATCTATTATTGAGGAAGTTTTTGCTGGGTTTTCCCCCCCATGAGGGTTTCCCAAGATAAAATGTTGTGTACCTTGTGATTGTGTTTCTTTCAGTGATCCTCCTTATGCTGTTGTTTTGGAAATGCATTGATTGCTCTAGTAAATTGAAGATAAACTAATAACAACATTAAAACTTAACACGATTGTTGAAATTAGTGCAGCTGCAGGAGCCATTCTCCTGGAGGATGGCATAAGACCCTAGTTGAGGACTAGGGCCCCCAACACACTCCTGGGGTTTCTTGGTATGAGACCAAGCAGTGAGAGCCATGGAAAAAGACCCTAGTGAAGGCCTCCAGTATATGATTGGGGTTCTTGGTCTTGGACCAAGAAGTAAGTCCCTAGATGTGTTCTAGGGCCCCTTGATGTGTTCCAGGGAATCCTTGCCCGGTGCTTGGATTGATCCTTGGATGTGTTCCTTGGTGGTTGATATAAGTCCCTAGATGTGTTCTAGGGCCCCTGGATGCGTTCCAGGGAACCCTTGCTTAATGCATGGATTGATCCTTGGTCTTGTACCTTGGTGGATAAGACCCTAGATGTGTTCTAGGGCCCCCAGATGTGTTCTGGGGCAACCTGGTCTTTGAACAGGTAGATCTTGGTGAAATACCAAGATGTGTTGATGTGTGATCCTCTTCCTCTCTCCTGGGATGGTCCATGAGACCTAGGAGTGCCTATGAAGATGGACATGACCACATTGTTGATGTACCCTCTTATGCAGTGATGATAAAGTTAATAGGTCATTATGAGAGTCATGTGGACATGTTTTGCCATTATGCACTCCCCTTTGACTTTGTCTTAAAAGGTTTCCCCTTCTTGTCTCGCTGTCCCTCTTGTTTTATGTGATTGGGGTTTTTATAATTTACATTAATATTAATTGATAGTTAATTAATATTTATATTAATTAATTGTCAATATTTAATTATTATTATATTAGCCCTAACCCTTCTCCCTAGCTATAAAAAGAACCCTACCCTCTAGCATTTTATTACACACTCACTCTCACTCTCCCTTTGCTGTGGCTACCTCAGTTATTCTATCCTTGTGTGGTGCAGCCTCTCCTTTTGGTGTATCAGTTTTAGATCTTAGTTGTTTGCTTGGTCTTGGTGTTGGCTGGGAGCTTCCTCTTCTATCTGTTGGTGTATGAAGTGCTCCCAAACCTGTCCATCTGAGCTGAGGTGCCTTCTTTGGCTACCGGATCTGTCCTCAAGGGCCACAAACCTGAGTATAGGTGCCACAACCCCTTTTCTGAGCTGTTTGCTTGCTGTGTGAGGGCCGCGACCTCTCCTCTAGGCTGCCGCTAGCACTGTTAGGGCTCCTGTGGGGGTTTCTACTTGTTGTCCAGTTTTATCCCGTGCTGTCTTCATTTCTGTGGAGGGTTTGTTGTTTCAGTTGTGGAGGGTTTGCTGTTTCAATCTTGGAGGTCCTGCTGTTTTCTATTGTGGTGCTCTTGCTGTCTCAAGTTGTGGACAACATCTTTTGGGGGTCTATATCTTTGGCAAAACTATCTTTTCAGTCCATATGACAGAGATCAAACCCTAGAGGTTTGATCCATGAACCTAAAACAATTTCTGAGCATATTCTAGAGGTCTACATCCACACATGTGACAGGTACATCATTCATTGATCATGAGGTAAGCTAAAAGTTTGTTTTTTACACTCAGAAATTTTGTTTGTGTTAAGATCTGTTTTTATCTTTTCTCATATATGCCGATCTAGTAAACAAAAATTTTAAAAGCATTTTGTTTTTCAATTTTTCCCTAATTCTAACATGGTATCAGAGCTTAGCTCGTGAAAAGAGCTCAAGAAATTGTAGACTTGAGCCTGCGTAGATCCACTTCTTAGGGTTTGTTTTGCAGATCAACAGTAAATCATTTTCATAATCTGATCCAAAACTCAGCATGGCCTCATCTTCAATCAAAGCAGAAGATAGGCTTGAAGGGGCCTCCAACTTCAATGCTTGGAAGTGTAGGATACTCAACATCCTAGAAGAGGGTGACTTGGATGAGCTGGTTACTAGGGTAATAGAAGAACCCACTTCAAATACTGGCAGGGCAGCATACAAGAAGAGACAGGCCAAAGCTAAAAGAGTCATTTTTGACTCAGTTAAGGACAACATGATGCCCATCATTGGTCATCTAAGGACTGCCAAAGAATGCTTTGATGCCCTAGAAAATCTCTATGAAAAGAAGGCTCCAATTTAGAAGAGAATATTGAACAAACAACTACGTACATTAAGGATGGGAAAGGATGAAAGCATCACTGCCTTCTTCTCCAAGATTGCTCAAACCATAGATCAACTTACAACAATAGGAGTTGCCGTGGATGATGATGACCTTGTACAAACTACAGTTGATGGACTCCTTGAGTCATGGGGAATCTTTCTTACTTCAGTCAACGGAAGAGAAGCTCAACCTAACTTCGAGAGATTATGGCATTGTTATCGCACAGTTTGTACTTGGATGTAAAGGAAAGGTAAATGAAGGCAAACTGATGCAACGAGAGACTATCCTATCACTGTCACCTCAACAAGAAGTCTCTTTCTATTTAGGGTGGTAGGCCCAGGGGAGACGTCCCCGGTGACCCGAGGTTTTGAGAAGGCAGAGGTTTAAGGCTAAGTAAAAGTTTCCCCCTCACAAGTCACCATCGATCAGAAAGTCTGGCTAAACAACCAATAAAGATAATGATAACCAGAAATGTACCTGCTCGGAACAAAGCAACAAGAAACTATATATTTGCAAGATTACTTGTTGGTTAGTACTTCATATAATTGGAGACTTTCTGAAATAAAGCAATTGACTAATAATATTGATGAAGCAAATCAATGATGTATAGCAGCAATGATCACAATATGTTACTTCACAATAAATGCTTTTAAGAGGCTTCAAAATGAATAAGAACGATTTATCATCAATGTTACAATACCAACATTCATTAGAAGCAAAGACTACTATGCATTAGCCAATCTTTCAATTGATTAAAGAAGCTAAATGCTGCAAAGTATAACTATAAATCAAATGGATAATGGCAGCAATAGGGTTAGTAGGTTAGGGTTAGAAGGTATTAGTAATTGTTCAAAGATTTTGGAGGTTGTGATCAAAATCACTCAAGTAAAAGGTCTTAGACTAGTGCATTCATAGGGCAAATGGAGTCAAAGAGTAGCAGCAAGAGATGAAGGAACAATATGATAATAGTATGGCTAAAGACAAGAGAATTTGATGGTGAAGTGTTGGTAAGCCAAGGCTTCAACCATCAAACCCTAGGGGAAAACGACTTACTAAGGTGTAGGCAACCCTAGGCCTTAACACGTTTTCCTCCTTCTTTAGCTCAATGACAAGATAATATTAGCTTGGATGGAGAACAAGAGATAGGGTGTTGCAATGGCAAGGCCCTAGCAATGTCTCCTGTTATCGCACAGTTTGTAGCTAGGTCAAAAAGCTAGAGGATAGAGGCCAAACTGGCGTAACATGAACCTTCCCCACCCAATGTCACCTCAATGGGGAGGTTCTTTCTATTTAGGGAGGTTAACCCAGGGGAGACATCCCCGGTAACCTGGGGTTTTGAAGAGGCTGAAGTGTAAAGGTCAAGGCAAAAGTTCCTCCTCATAGGTTACCACCACGGTCAGAAAGTCCGGCTAATCAACCAATAAATGAAGTGTATGCCCAATGAGAACCCCTGCCCGGAACAAGACAACAACAAAAGAATATATGCAGGCTATAATTCAGTGGGTTAGTACTTCATGTGACTATCTAACATTAATATATAAGCAATATGAAACAACAGATATTAATGAGATCAATGTTTTATCAATACAGCAATGGAAAGTATCAATTCATCAATAACTATTGAGATGATGTGGCTAACAATGTATTTACTCAATAAATGCTTTCAACCATCATCTAATTGCTTATTATCAAGATTTGTTGCGTCAAGATGGAATAACCAACTGTGACGTCAACCTAGTTAGGGTTAGCTGGTTAGTTAGGGTTTCAAAATTTAAAGTTTTGAGAGTTGGTTTGGACACTAACACTTCAACGTTGTGTGTCTAAGATCAATGCCTAGGGGTAGATGGAGTCAAGCAAGGAGAGGACGCAAGGTTTGAAGAGGTAGAAGGCTAAGGACTAGAGGGAAGGGTTCTAGAGTGCTGCAATGGCAGGGCCCTAGAATAAAAACCCTAGGGTAAAGAGGCTCACTCCGGTGTTGCTTAAGCAAGGCCTCGTGCTCTTTCCTCCTTCCTTAGGTCAAACTTGGCAAAACGGCTAGCATAAAAGATAAGTTAAAACAAGAGAGTGAGGTGAGGGAGAGTGTTACAATGGCAAGGCTCTATCACCAAACCCTAAAAGATGGACGGCCCTGGGTGTAGATAACCTAGGCCTGGGACGTCACCTCTCTTTTAACCTTTAAAAACACAGCTAGCACAAGGGGAAGAAGTGAAAAGAGTGTAGCAAAGGCTAGGCTCTTCTTTCCTTCTTCAATGGCTGAATATTTCTCTCTAAGGGGACATGAGACGAGGACCTACTTGTGTGCTTGTCACCTAGGGTTTTAAAATCAACAAATTTATAAGTAAATGCAAGAATACTAACCTACAACCATTCAATCAAGGTAAGGTACAACCCTTAAATATTTGGCCAACCCAATGCCCGGACTAGTGTAATGGGATAGATGAATGGGAGAAAGATGGAAAGTGGTAAGTATGGTGGGAGCAGACGATGGCTTCTCATGAATCTCCCCAGTGGCAACTCAAAACCTATGGGCACAAGCTTACTAGGGCATCTTGTCATTCCCCCCAGATATGGTCAAGTGGATAGGCATAAGATCCAAGCACCCGTTAGAAACAAAAAGAATCAAATGCA
Source organism: Picea engelmannii (assembly GCA_009831015.1). Taxonomy (NCBI): domain Eukaryota; kingdom Viridiplantae; phylum Streptophyta; class Pinopsida; order Pinales; family Pinaceae; genus Picea; species Picea engelmannii. Next base: position 35,097 of record ML819126.1, on the reverse strand, counting down.
CATATTCAAAGGTTTTGAGGATCAAAGTGACACATACCATGATACCCAAACTCATTACCTCATGGAGAAAGATCCATTTCTGCTACAGGACCAGGCCGAGGTGATGGATGCTGTTGCTGCTGACAAGGTGGAGGCGTTGAAGAAAAGAAAAGATGGGCCCTCCAGGGCCATGCTCAAGTCGATCTGGCTCTCGGTACTCCATGTCTAGGACCTGTGGGCCTCGAGACATAATCTCCTTAGTTATCCCTAAAATGGGGGATAACATCTGGCTCCAACTCGGGGACATGTGCTCATCGTAGAGCGCATGAGAACCTCAACATCTCTGGCATATCCTGTAACCTGCTTGATCTCAACCGTAAAGCTGTTAGCAATCATTTGGGGTGGTGATATCACCCTCAACTCATATATAAAATGCAATGTTGCACGGGGACGCGTTCCCCAGGGTGGGGTGCACACCCACCACGTTTCCCACGCACATGGGACGGGGGTGCTCCTGGGGAAACGTTTCCCCACGCCCCCCTTTTGGGGAAACTCGGGGAGACGCAAGGGGGTGCGTTTCCCCAGTGTGGGGGGCGTGTTTCCCCAAAAGGGGTGCTTCTGGGCGTCCCCCCTCGAAAAGGGGTGCTTCTGGACGCACAATATTTTACTATATATGTTTCATTTATGATTTATGAATCAATGTATTTCATTACTTAATCATAATCTGAATCAATGTATTTCATTACTGAATCTGAAATCTGAATCTGAATCATGTTTATTATTTATATCATTTACAAATTTAAATTTAGTACTAGTTTATTGTTTACTATTTATTATTTAGTATTTAGTATGCATAAAGATGAATTTAGTAATTTACATGGGCTGAATTGTTATTGTTGGGATTTTATCATTAATATTTATATTTTTTTTATAATTTTAGAGGCGGGGACCCCTATGCTAGGGACCCCGAAGTCCCCCCGTCCCCCATGAATTTCCCCAAAATTTGGGGGTGCTCCCACACGTCCCCCATGTGCGTCTCCCCTCTCCCGCGCACTGCCGTCCTGGAGTCTTGGTGGAACATTGATAAAATGAAAGCAAGCATATGTACAAATGTGAAAGCAAACTATTCTAGCATGAAATGCAAATGGTATATACAATGAATGCAAATGCCTACCTACTTACCTGCACTTACCTGTGAAGTCAGGTCTCTCCACCTTGGTGGGGCTTGAGGAGGTGACTGTTGACTGGTAGTGGATGCCTTCTCCCTTCCAATGTGGATAAATAGTAAGAATCATTAGCTGATTTTGTTCCAACTTTGAAAGGACCAAGCCAAAATTGAGTACTTCCCTTGACATTAGTTGGCTCTCCTTTCTTGACATCCCACATCCATACTACGTCCCCTTCTTTGTGTTCCCTGACTTTGAATTTAGTTGTTTCCTAAACAACCCTGGTGTATTGTGCAGAGGGAGGAGGGTGGGATTCTGTTGTGAAAACTTCCTGCTGGGATGGCCGAATCGATACATCACTTTCTCCCTTCTTTAATAATTTCACAGCCCCGACTTCTTTGTCTTTATACTTATCTAGGAGTTGCTGGTACTCTTCTCTCTTGGGCCATTGTATGTGATCAAATTATTCCTCTGTTGCAAAGGGCATATCATCGAGAGAAAATTCAGGAAGACTTTCCATGATTAGCTCATGTGCTTTGTCATCTTTGTTGGTTTCTTGCACATGGGTCCTGTTCATTGGCACATTCGGGAGACAGCCTATTGTTCCATTGTTCAAAGGTATATTCACATAAGTGAGGTCCATCTCAAGAGTACCCCCCAACATTGAGGCAAATTTTCTAGACAATAACATCCCCCATACATCTCGGACGTCTACTACTACTATGTCAATGTGGATCACTCTCTCAGGGTATTCTTTAAGGCAAATTTCTACATTTTCAATCACCCCATGTGTGGGTATGGCTCTAGACTCAAAGCCACACACATTTCTGTAAGGTCGTGTGACCTTTAGGCCCAATTGTTGCATGACCTTGAGAGACATCATGTTAGCACCGACCCCTGAATCCAACATGGAATTGTTGAGGCTCTTGTTATTCATTAGCAAGGTCATGAAGAAAGGTGGGTGTTCATCGTACTGGACACTAAAGTGATCAACTTGTAACATGATAGGGGGGTCCATCGGTCCATCTGATCCCTTGAAGAAATTATCAAATCTTTCTTTAACAGATGATACCTTAATGACTTCTCTTAGAGGGATAGTTACGTGCATCTTGGATAACGCCCCTTTGAAGTCAAAGTTTAAGTCCACTCTTTCAGTTTTGGATGTTTTAGGAAGGAGAATGTCCAAAGGTGGAGGCTTTGTTTGAGTTATTGAAGGATTGGTAGGGATAGGTTGGTTTAGCTTCTTTTGTCCATATACTTGAAATTCTTGTTTCCTCAACTTCTCCTTTGATTCCTGGTCCAAGTTGTTTATTATTTCCATTCTAGCCTTTCTGGCTGCCTCTTTTATGTCTTCTCGGTGTTCCTTAGGAGTGATATTGAGGCAAATCTCGAGGCCTTCTATAACATGGCCCACGTTGTTTACTTGGTCATGGCCTCCATTGTTATAGGGACATTCATGTTCCCAATGTGCTTCACTACACTACGAACACCAAGGATTTTCATCCACGACGTTCGTAGGAGCTAAAGTATTAGGAACTTCTTGATCATTCTTTGGTCTATAAATCTGGTTCCCCTTTTGGAATTGGCCTTTGTATGGGATCCTTGGTGCTTGGCTCTGGGCTCTTTCTAGGTTGGCAATCCTATTCATAATTAGCTCTTGATTTTTCATCATGCCATCCATGGTCATTTGCAACTTTGCTAGGCTGGCACAAATATCTGAGGAAAGCTCAGCGTTGTGGACTATCTTGGGTTTAATGTCCACTAAGTTGAGTAGCATGAGTTGCCTCCATTCTTTTAACCATTTCTGTTATTGCCTTTAAAGGGTCATAAGTAGGATCTTTATTATGAAGAGAAGCTGCCTTTTCTTTGGACTCTAACTGCCTAGAAGAACTACCCCTTGTAAAACCTGAAAGATTTGATTTCCCTGAGGCTTTCATATTCTTGTCAATCTTTATCGCTGTTTCTTGAGCAATTTTGAGGTTAATGGGTTCCTTATCTCCTAATTGATATCTCATTTCCCCCACCAAATGCCTCAATGTAGTAGATCAAGATAGCATTATCAGGAGGCTTGATGTTTGTATGCAAACTTGAAACCAATTCATTGAATTTCTTGTTAAACTCTTCCATAGTTTCATTTTCATTTTTCTTGATTATGTCGAGGGATGCTAACAGATGACGATGATCCCTTTTCTCCCCCCATTTTTCAGTGAAGACATTCAAGAGATCTTTCAAGGTTTTGAACTTGTCATTTGGGCAGTCTTCATACCAATCTGAAGCATCATCTTCTAAGGATAAAACAAATAGTTTCGTTTTGACATCTTCATGATCATGTGCAACACTCCATTTATTTATGCATCTCATAAAAGATTTAACATGCATTTTAACACTAACAATACTGTTTCCTTGAAAACTAGGTAACTTTTCAATTGTTTTTTCAAGAATTGCATGAGGATATCCATTTATATTAGTAAAGTCACAAGGATCATATATAGCCATTTCTGAGATACAATTATTAACAAAAAGTAGGTGAATATCAGAAACAGACTCGGATCCTAAATGACTAAGGATTATACGAGAAGTGGCTTTGGCTAACTTCCTCCTGTAAACCTGTTCAGGTTCGGGGATGAAGTCAACTAGGCCTTCTGAATTCCTTCTTGTAGAATACTTAGTCAAATTGGAAATTAGTAGAGTCGCCAGATGATGAGTCTATTTGTGATAAACAACAAGCATCAAATAAAAACTAAATAAAACAAAAAGGAAAATAGGTCGTGTTCCGAGAATAGAAAGATTTATCCTCGACAACGGCGCCAAAAATGTTGTCGCCTTTATACACACTTGGGCTAATGTGGAAGAAATCTTTAATCCACTCAGTGTGTCCTTGAGGGCAAGTCTTGAGTCAAGGTGTTGTCACTTGATCCTTGATTCCTCCGTCTAGGCCAACTCCTAGCGAAGCCAAGGGGGGTAGTCCCTAACAAATATACTATGGATTTTAGGCTACTCTAAGCTAAGAAACCACTCTAGGAGTATATTGTAGAATAAAACATTTATAGCGAAGCATTCAACCAGGGTTACTGGAAGCGCACCCCCCCCGCTCCGGCCTCGGAAGCTTGCTCGGAGCGAGTTCGCTCAGGAAGCTGGCTAGGAAGCACACTTCCAAAATCCGGAAGTGCGCTTCTGGATTTCGGAAGCGCGCTTCAGGGTTCAAAAATGCGCTTCCTGCCAATCAGGAAGCTTTGCACCCGGAAGCTCGCTTCCTGAACGCTTCGGCCAAGCTTCCTCAACGCTTCAGCCAAGCTTCCTGAGAAATTTTTTCAAACAATTTATTTATAATAATTTCTACTTATGGTTTATGTTCAATTCAATTTCTACTTATGGTTTATATTCATAATTCATTTCTATTTATGATATATTATAATTGTTGCAGGTTAACCGTTATATGAAAGCATTAGACAAATTGGTCCAGGACGAGGAGGAGTGTGACAAGATACGACAAAAAATGAGCCAGTGCATGCTTGGCCAAGGTGCCTTTGGGACCAACCATGCCTTAAGATATCGAGGGAATTTGAGTTCTCTTGCGTGGTGGAACGTTTATGGTGGTGGCACCCCACAACTCCAATGTTTGGCAACACGGGTGCTTTCACAGGTGGTGAACACTTCTTCGCATAGAGGTGTTGGAGCACCTACAGTTTCATCCACAACGTCAAAAGAAACAGGTTGAATGTAGGCCGGGTAGAGAGCTTGGTTTATATTCATTACAACTTGTGATTGTTGTCCCATTACTGAGAGGAGGCAAAGGAGAATAAAAACTTGAAGCGTTGGGACAACCATCCAGAGGAGTATATTTTGGAGGATGGGGTAATGCTTTTAGAAAATTGGAGAATGCTCTTTTTGATGATGATGATCATGTTGAGATGCCACCCCCAGCTACTACCCGGTCCTTGGTCCCCTTGTTCAGGACTCCAGCAGCAGGGGCTTTATCTTCATCTATACATTCTGCACAGTTTCGTCCTTCTCATGCTCCTCCACTACCACCACGTGGAGGCACACGCGCCAATCGTGTTGGTGGAAGGAGGATGGGATAATTGTTTGATGTTTCTCCTTTTTCATTACTTTACATGTNNNTCTATAGATGATAGATTCATAGCATTTAGCAACTAGACTCTAGAGTCTAGCACAGTTTAAACTTTATTGTTTTGGACCTTTCGATCTTCATAATTCAGTGCAGATGGCCTATTTTGTAATCATAACTATTTGGTCATGACTCATGTTATTGTTGACAGTTGCTAGATGACTAATTTCATTCCATAACTTAATGGTCTACTTTCTATTATATGGCTTAAAAGTTTGTATGTTGGTTTGTAATTGCTAGATTCTAGATGGTTGATGCTCGAATGCTTAATCATTGATATACTACTACTTACTACTATGGATGCCATTTTAATGTTACAATGTACAGATATGCATGTTTTCATACATTCTGCAGCTAATTTGTCTTTCTGCATGTTTTTTTTTTAATATAAACACAATATATATAAAAAATTATATATATATATATATAATAGCCGCTTCCGGGACGCTTCACTTCCGAGGATTTTTTGAAAATGACGCTCCCGACCCTTCGCTTCCTAAAAACGCTCCCGCTTCGCTTCGTGCTCTGGCAACATTGGTTCCAATATTTATTGGTGAAGTGATATAATTTTCATTGCTATTGATAAACATTGACTTCGTCAACATTTATTGCCAAATTGCTCATATGTTATTCAGATAGTCATCTATTTATATGGAGTACTAACCCATTGAAATAGCTTGCATATATTATTTGCTGTTGCTTTGTCCTAGGCAGGTATATCTTTGGGGGGTTTATTTTCTTATTGGCTGTTTAGCCAGGACTATCTGCTCGGTGGTGACTTGTGAGGGGGGGAATTTATCTTTGTCTTATTATCCTTTTTGCCTTCTCAAAACGCCAGGTCACCAGGGACGTCTGCCCTAGGCCTTACCACCCTAAAGAGAAAGAACCATCCCATTGTGGTGACATTGGGTGGGATTGGTTCCTGTTCCGCCAGTTTGACCTTAAAACCTCAAGCCTTTTATCCTTGCTACAAACTGTGCGATAACGGGGTCAACTCCTAACTCAACCTCCAACGCTCTATTCCTTCATTGAGTTACTTCTTTTACCCTTTTTACCTTTTCTCTAAGTCAACTTTAAAATATAACATTAGTTTGGTTGACTTTTCCCCATGCTTTGTGAGACTATGGTCTAGTGGGGATGCCTAGACCACTAAGTCTTCCCAGACCTCTTCATCAAGAGGTGGGGGACATTACAGTCTCCCCTGCTAGAAATTGCTTGTCCTCAAGCAATTCCAAACCCGTCTCTCGTACCACTTGTTCATTCTCCCACGTGGCATCCTCAATGGGTAAATCCTTCCATCTGATCAGGTACTCTTTGATGCTTCTCTTCCGGAGCCTCTTCTCCCGAACCTCCAATATCTCTTCCGGAATCAGAACCAGTTGCCCCTCTTCGTCCAAAGGAGGCAGCACCTCAAGGGGCGTGATGTGTTGGCTGATGGCCCTCTTCAGACAGGACACATGGAAGACATTATGTATCTTGCTGCCCTGTGGAAGCTCCAACTCATAAGCTACGACCCCTACCTTCCTACTGATCCTGTAGGACCCAAAGAAACGTGGCTGTAGCTTCTCTGCTCTGCTTCTTTTTATAGAAGCATGCCTGTATGGTTGGAGCCTTAGGTAAACTAAGTCACCCACCTCAAAAGTACGCTCAACTCTGTGTTTATCTGCTTGAACCTTCTGCTGGTTCTGTGCCCCTTGTAAATGATCCTTCAACTCCCTGAGGATATCCTGACTCTGTTGTACCCAGTCCTGTACCATCAGAGCCCTTCTGTCACCAAAAGCAATCTCTACGAAAGAGAATGGATCATAGTTGTATAATGCCCTGAATGGGGTCATGCCGATGGACATGTGATGGGTGGTGTTGTAGCAGTATTCCCCTAAATGTAGCCATCTGACCCACGCCTTCTGCTGCCCTGCTACATAATTCTTGAGATAGCCTTCCACCCATTTGTTGACTATTTCGGTTTGTCCCTCTGTCTGAGGATGATAGTTAGTACTAGGGGTCAAGGTCGTACCAACTAGCCTGAATAACTCTTGCCAGAATGTACTCATGAATCTGCTATCCCTATCACTGACAATGGTTTTGGGTAGGACGTGCAATTTGAAGATCTCCCTGAAGAATAGTTCGACCACCTGTGCTGCATTGAAGTCTGTAGCAATGGAGAAGAAGTGTGCAAACTTCGTCAACCTGTCCACCACTATGAAAATGCAGTCCTTCCCCTTCGCCTTGGGTAACCTTGTGATAAAATCCATGGATATTCTTTCCCACTTGTGCTCTGGGATGGGTAGGGGTTGCAGTAGTCCTGTCGGGTGAGTGTGCTCATCCTTATTCTCCTGGCAAGTAGTACACTCCTTGACGTGACTCATCACATCCTCCTTGAGGCCCTTCCATGAGAACCTCTCCCTCACCTGGCTGTATGTCTTACCAATCCCTTGGTGACCTGCCATTGGTGAGTCATGACATGCCTGCAATACTTTGGCCTTGAAGGCCGATTCAGGAACCAAAAAGATTCGGCCCTTATAATAGATTCGGCCATCAATGATCCTGAAGTTATCGTCCTGTATTTGCCCATCCATCACCTGACAAGAGAACTGATTCTTTGCATATTCCATCACCAAGTGGTCCTTCCAATCAACAAACACATCTGTCATGGCATAAATGGATGGTCTCTCGGACAATGCATCAGCCACCACGTTGTTCTTCCCTTTGACAAATTCAATGTCAAAGTCATAGGCTTGTATTCTGCTTACCCATTTCTGCTTCCTTTCATTTAAGTCCTTCTGCTCCAACAGGTACTTGAGACTGTTATGATCTGATTTCACCACAAACCATGCACCTACCAGGTATTGTCTGAATTTGGCCATAGCATGCATGATGGCCAACATCTCTTTGTCATAAATGCTATAAAGTAACTCAGGTCCCCTAAGTTTTCGGCTCTCATAGGCAAGAGGGTGCCTATTTTGCATCAGTACGGCCCCAATACCTTCTCCCGAGGCATCACTCTCCAAGGTGAAAGGTTGGCTGAAATCTGGTAGGCCTAAGACTGGGCATGTGCTCATCACCTTTTTCATTTTGTCGAATGTAAATTGGGCCTCCTCACTCCATTTGGAAGCTCCTTTCGTGGTCAAATCGGTCAAGGGTGCACAAAGCTGAGAGAACCCCTTGGCAAACTTCTTGTAGTAAGTGCATATGCCTAGAAATCCCCTTAATTCTGTAAGGGTTTTAGGTGTAGGCCACTCCATTATGGCTTGAATTTTCTCCTGATGTACCTGTACCCCCTTTGCTTCGATGATGTGCCCCAAGTAAAGAACCTCCGTCATTCCAAACTCACATTTGGACTCCTTAGCATACAATGACTGTTCCTCCATGATAGACAAAATTTGATCCACATGCCAAAGGTGTTCCTCCCACGTCTTGCTATAAATGAGCAAGTCATCAAAAAATACCAAGAGATGCTTCCTCAACTGTTTGTTGAAGACATGGTTCATACAAGATTGGAACGTGGTTGGAGCATTGGTTAACCTGAAGGACATCACTAAGAACTCATAGTGACCATAATGACACCTGAAAGCAGTTTTTGAGATGTCCTCCTCCCTCATTTTGATTTGGTGGTAGCCGGAACGTAGGTTAATTTTCGTGAAATAGACAACTCCATGCAGTTCGTCCAATAGCTCATCAATCCTTGGTATAGGATACCTGTTCTTGATTGTTTTCTTATTCAATGCCCGGAAGTGAATGCACATGTGCATGGTTCCATCCTTTTTCTTGACCAACACCACTGAAGAAGCAAAAGGGTTGGAACTCGGCCTGATGTGCCCCATATCCAAAAGCTCTTTGATTGCCTTCTCTATCTCGTCTTTATACTTCTTCGGATGCCTGTACGGTGTGGTGATGACTGGTTTTGCTCTTGCCTCCAACTCAATGATGTGCTCGAACCCCCTGTCTGGTGGCACCCCTGGTGGGATAGGTCCAAACACTTTGCTGTGTTTGTCAATTTCCTGGATTTCTGGTGTGTAGTGAACCTTGACCTGCTTGTCCACACGTGCTGAAATTTTGCATTCAGCTGCATATCCTATCTCTTCTCTCCTGAAGATGGCCTCCATCCTCTTGGTCGTAACTACCTTGGCTGAGTTCCCTGTCATGCCTCAGAGCACTACCTTTTGTCCACTCTCCTCTGTGAAAGACATCTCCATGGTCTTGTAGTTGGTGGTGATAGGCCCCAACGTACTGAGCCACTGAACTCCAAGGATTATGTTGGTATCTGGAAGGTCCATCACATAGATATCCTGTATCAACTCATGCCTACCCAATGTAAGCTTTATGCCTGGAATGTACCTGTCACAAGGCATGGTGCTCCAACCTGCTACCTCTACCTTGAACCCTTCAAATTCAATTGTGGGTATATGCCTCCTCCGTAACAATGCTGAGTCAATGAAGTTGTGAGAAGCTCCCCCATCAATCAAAACTACCACCTTTTGCCCCTGCAAGACTCCTCTCATCCTAAAAGTGTTATACTTGGGCACTCCACTGATGGATGCCAAGGTGGCTTTCTCCTCAGCCGTATTGTCATGACCTGTGGTCTCCTCCTCTGTCGTCTCTGTGGTGTCTGCCTCCATGTTCTGTATCTGGCCGAAGTCCTCCTCCTCCTCATTGTCTAAAGTTACCTCTATGTAGTGCACTTGGCCACGACCCATGCATTTGTGTGATGGGTTCCATGTCTCTTTGCAAGTGAAGAAAAGTTGCTTCCTCCTCAATTCCCTTCTGGTGTTCTCATCCACCCTGCCCCTGTCAACCCCCCTTGGGTCACGTCCTCCTGGGTTCATTGGAGGTCTCTGATCTCTTCCTCCTGTGTTAAGAGGTGGTCTAGGCACAAATTCTGGCTTGGCAGCTAGTCCTAAGTCTCTTGTCCTCCAAATAGCATCCTGTAGGTTGGTAGGCTTAAAAGCATTTACCCATCCCTTCAAGGGTTCCATCAACCCTTCAGTGAAGAGCATCATGAGTCTGGTCTGTGATATATCCTGCACCATGATTGCTAGCCTTTGGAATTCTTCAATGTACATCTCTGGTGCTCCTGTCTGTTTGAGCTGTGTGAGCTCCCGGAAATGCAACTCAGGATCCCCCTGATCAAATCTGTCAATGAGTCTTTGAGTGAACTCTGTATATGCCACTATCTGACTGTGGTCTAGTGTGGTCAATCCATGATACCACCAATCATGAGCTTTTCCATCTAGGTACATGGTGGCAAATTTGATGGCTTCCATCTCCCTTATGGGGTTAAGCTGCAGATAAGTATCCAGCTTCTGTACCCATGCCTGTGTTGTCATCTTGGCCGTACCATCAAAGTAAGGAATCTCCATCTTCCTTGCTCTACGTTCGAACTCATAATTGCTCCCGTGGTTCGGCCTAGGCTTATTTCTGAATTTGAGTTGACAGTATTGATCCAGGGACATCTACCTTTGAATCATCATATCCAAATCATTGTACTCCCTGGTACACCGTGCCATCTGCTCAACAATGTCATCCACCTGTTCATGCTGTGCCTGTTCATCTGTGAACGTGGGTAAGTGTGGTCTAGGTGTAGCCCTGCTACCCATCTGTCCATGTGGAGTGCTCCCTCCATGGCTTCCCTCAGACTGATGATAGGGAACATATTCAGGATTATACCTGGGAGCCTTTTCTGGGTTATACTTGTTTTCACCGTGTGATCCACCAGTCTCTCTGTTTTCATACGTCTCTGGACCTTTCCCCTCGTGAGTCATCTGCATCAATAGCTCGGCTATCCTAGTCTGGTTCTCATCCACCTTCCTCAGGTTTTCATCTACCTTCTTCAAGGTCTCAGTGATTTCTGCTTGTCCTCTACGGTTACATCATAGTTCTCCTGCAAGTGGATGACCAATTTATTTTCTGTTTGGTTTATGGATTTATTGAACTCTTGTGCTAAGTAAGCCAAGCCCTGGGGCTCACCGTCATCACCTGAAGCCTCCATCTCGGCCTCTGTTTCACTTGCTTGTTTCTTCCTTCGGCCCATATAGATACCACTGTACCTCTGCATGCGCTAATCCTCACAGGATGGGAGGATCAGAGCTCTGATACCACTGTAATGTTCCTAAGCCAATTTTTTTGCTTAGGAACACTAACTTATCCCTGACTTACTGTTTCACTGTTGTGTATGCAGGTTGGCCACTGATATTTCGGCCTTGGGTTTATTTCAGTTATTCAGTCACAGTTTATTCAAGATGCAGTTCAACACATAAAGATCTCAACAATACACAAGATATGGAACCACAAACAAAGATCTGATCTTTTATTATAAGAAAGCAAGCACCTGATACAATATAGAAGCAGATCTGGAATAGCTTCAGATGGCTTCAAGACAAGAATATGAGCTGCTACAAAATGCTCCTGGAAATACAAGATAAGCCTCCCAAAGGCTGAAATGCAAGATGAACGCTCCAATACAAAAACTAGGGTTTGGCCTAACCCTCAAGCTGCTGGTACGTCCTGCTGAAGACTGTGAAGACTAAGGGTTCGACCCTCCTGAAGAACAAGACTCCCAAATACTCCCAAACTCCACCAAATGATAGATCAGGGCAAGAGTAACCTCCCCCTGAAGTATGAAGCCCCAATACTGATTCCTCCTCCTCCAACTGTTGAAACCCAAAACTGGTACGACCCTCCTGAAAACCTGAATATGGTCCCTCCTGAAAACCTGAATATGGTCAACAATTCGGCTTGGCTGGATGTGGCCTCTGAATCACCTGAAACTCTCTAGGATGATAGATCGGGCAGTCACAAACCCTTGAGAGAAGTATAGCCTCCTAGATCTGAGAATCACTGAATCACCAAGACGTCCTCTCTCCTCTAAAACCGTCCCAACCTGCAAATAATGATATGGATGTGGTAACTCCTCAAGAAAACCTCCAAACTGATGAGCAAGGCCTTGCAAGCAAAACCCTAATGCTGAAATCTCCCAAAGCTCTCTCAATAAGATTGATCTAACTGTTCCTCAACCAATGGTGCGCCCCTGCTGGAAAACCCTAACAGGTACAGCCCTGCTGTCCTCCTGAATAGATGATGAATGTAGAATGGTGTGGGTGGAGTATTTTATCCCCGAGACCAAGCTTGGAACAAGGTGAGTGGAATCTTTCACCACTGAGTTGTTCTCTAGGGTTTGTAATATTAAAACCCTCAAAACTGTATGCTCAAGAGCATCAACATGCAAATACCAAACATCCAAGATGAAATGAGAGGTGCGCCCTAGCCTTTCCTTTATACTTCTTTTCTATTTCTCTGTTGAGTTAAGTTAACCCCTAGGGTCAACTCCTAACTCAACCTCCAACGCTCTATTCCTTCATTGAGTTACTTCTTTTACCCTTTTTACCTTTTCTCTAGGTCAACTTTAAAATATAACATTAGTTTGGTTGACTTTTCCCCATGCTCTGTGAGACTATGGTCTAGTAGGGATGCCTAGGCCACTAAGTCTTCCCAGACCTTTGCATCAAGAGGTGGGGGACATTACAGGTGCAACATACCCTCTACAAAGGCCCCCATAAATGAGAGAATACAAACCCTTGTATGTCATGAACCCCATGCCCAAGAGTTTTAATCCCCCATCCATTTCATCTTCTCCACATGACTTAGAGAGGTTTCCACTTAGGATACACTCCTTGACTTAAGGAACGATTCACCCAATAGGTCACTTTGTCAACCCTGCCATACCTAAACTTGGAAAATTGTATATGGTCTTTGAGCACCTGTTTAATTTGATGAGGTAGTTTTTGATGTACATGCTTAGATGGCTCTTATATTAAATGTGATTTTACTTGCCATGATGCTTTGACTTGAGATCCTTGGAGGGCACACTTGTCTGTCTTTGTAGGACCTTGACTGGTGGACGATTTGAGGGAACAAGCCCAGCTTGGGCCTTCATTGGGGCAAGAAGCCCACATGTTGGATACCATGGCCCACACACCGAACGATGATGATAGCCTTTGGAGGCTTCAGAGATACTTTAGAGATCTCTTCTAACCCTTCAATACCCCAACGATTTGCCTTTGGAGGCTTCAGAGTTACTTTAGAGATCTCTTCTAACCCTTCAATACCCCAACGATTTGCCTTTGGAGGCTAGAATGCTACATCTTGGGGTTTGACGTCTTGTTGGGGGCTAGGGTTTGGAGTGGTGGTGTTGTTGACTTGACACTTGGCACCTTTTGATGGAGAGAAGCCTTGGCTTTATGGAGGAGACCCTAGCGCACAAGGAGGAGGCCTTTGGAGGCCCAACATTTCATCTCCAAGCACAAATGCTTGACCAAAGTGCCAAAACGTCACACTCATAAAGGAGATGACGTCATATTTTAGGGATTTTCTAATGTGCAATTTTAAAATTATGTTGTAAAGGGGCAAAGTAAGGGTGGTTGGCCCCCTACTTTATGGTTTACCCTAAAGTTAAGTGGACAAACACTTTTTAGAAGATTTGTATAAATAAGGATCATTTCTTTTTCATTTTATATAACTCTCCCATCTTGGAGAGGATACTTGGCTGAAATTTGCACCCTACTTGGGCAAATTCATTCTCTCTCTCTCTTATGCTATGGTTTGTCACTTATCTTGTGGAGTAAAGTGGTGTGCTAGCTCTTGAAGGCTTTTTCTCTTGCTTTGGCGGTGAAGTTGTTTGGTAACTAGGGTTTGTCTTTGGATGCTCTTGGTATTGGTAAGAAAAGCTGCACATTGTTAGTTCTTCTTTCTTGTTCCATGGTTGTTATTGACTAGATCCTTGGAGGAATATAAGGGTATATACCCTCCACCAAGTTTTATCATTGTTGTTTGTTGGAAAAGCTATTGCAAAGGTTGCTAGGAGGAATAAAAGGGCTTACATCCTCCTAGATTTTACTTTGTTAGGGTGGGTTACTTGCTAAAGGGAGTAAAAGGGCTTACACCCCTTGAGAAATAGTAGGCCTAACCTAATACAAGAAGACTCCATTACCCATTTGGCAAGACACTAATCATTTATTGCATTGGAATGCGTGATTTTTTGAGATATTGAATTTGTTCAAGTTGGAATCTTTTTTTAGTGTTATAAGCTTGCTTATGCTTATGCCCTAAGGGCGTCCTCTTTAGGCCAAGAAATTTGCTGATGTTATAAGCTTAAAGCTACAGCCATTAGGGCTGCAGAAAATTCTCTCTTTTACTTGTTACACACTTACCAACCGTTGAAATTTACTTGTAAACGTCTATTATTGTTCTACTGCTCGTTGTCTATCTTTTGACGGATTACTTGTTGATTTTTGTGGTTGGATTTTGCTGCTGTAGCAATTGTTTGCTACAGCCACTTGGCTGCTATAATAACTTGCTGATAACATCATATAACAGCCCTCTAATACCACTGAAGTTTATGCTAAAGTATTGAGAACTAATCTACTTGTTTTATGCTTCATTTCTCAATAAATCTTTGATGCTTTGAGTTGTTAAATCTGCAGTAATTAGCTTTATTCCTTATTGATATATACTCTTGTTTACTTCTGTAGTTTGGGACAGCAACCTTAACTTGCTTGTCCACTTAATCTTTGAGCATGTATACTTGTCTCTTCTTGTGTCTCAGGCAGGTACAACAATCTTCCGCAGGTACTGAAGCACTTGGGAACCCTTAACCATTTCTGAGACTTGTTCCCAAGCCACTTTCCACTTAATAGTTTGACCTATAGGGGCATTATCTTTGATAAGCTCACTTTCCATCTCATTTCTCCCTAGGGTCACCTGGGATTCCCCCCTTGTGTAGGATTTCTCCTTCACTAAAGCGGGGGGAGGGTTTATCTAAGGTGATAGTGGGTAGACTCTCCCACGGTTATTGCCATCTTGTGGATTGGGTCGGGCTTTGCCCAACCTATAGTTTGTGCGATAATAGGTCCACATACTCCTCCTAAGTGGGCGCTGCCTTGAAGAAAGTGCTTTGGACCTCCCTGTCCATAATCAAAGCCATACACAATCATAAAACCTCCTTAAATGTTGGAGCCCTCCTCTAAACATGTACGTGCTTAAAACCCTTGACATGGTCAACCAATCACTTTGTAGTCTATCCAAGCCAAGCATTCGTCATACTTTTGTATTTTGAGGTGTGAAAGGGGTCTTAAGACATCCTCAAGACTAGCGCTCCAAACATGTAGCCAATGCCCCGGGTAATGTGTGATCTACCCCATAACTGTTTTCTAAAGTCCAGCACTCCAAAAGGTGATATATGCCTCCAGATATGTTGCTTAAGTGACACAAACTATTAAGGATAACCTGCCACTAACTGATTAAAGATATTCAAGTGGATTTATAGCATTTGCCATACAGATCATAAAAACATAAATATATTGAATCTAGAAGTGTTTTTCCAATTTTAAATAGCTTATCTTTCCATGATCATTCTGTTAATGTTCAATGGATCATGGTCAATTCGTCACTAGTGATTCAGATATTATGAAATGATTTAAACTAAAATATAATTATAATGTCTAAGCCTAATCTGAAAATAAACTTATTTTGATCAATCTTCTAAATTTCTCCTCTATACATGCATTACTTGGACTGTGATTTTCTTGACTGAACCCAGCTTGAACATGCTTCCAACTGGACGTTGAGTACTGATATTGTATCTGCATAAGCATCATTCTTCTGCTTTTACAATATGATGCAGGTTGTGTTTCACAAGAGGAAGCTATATGATATTGCATAATACAGGAATGTACTACCGCTTGTTGTTTGCTAAATACCACTTTTGAACCTTTTCTTTTTGCACAGTCAATATTTTGTTTTCTTTCATGGATAGCAGTACATGAATTGAGTGCGCAGTGCTCCCTGAACAAGGAGTGATAGCCTTCTTATCTCGAACATATGTGGCCAGAAGTTTGAATTTTGATAAATATCATAATCTAGTTTATAATGTACAGTCCTTAATTTGACTACTTTTATCAACAGTCTTATTCTTGCATGCCTACTTACTTGACAATATTACTGTGTAGGGACTTGAGCTTTAATAATATTACAGGAGCAATTCCAGATACAATACAAAATTTGAGCTCTCTGACTTTCTTGTAAGTGGATTGCTGGACAAAACTAACTTTATTCCATCAAATAAATGCTCACAGTTATGTGAACTGCAATGTTTTTCTCTGAAAACTCTATCCACCTATTATATGGCAGGTCACAAGTGAAATGACCTGAAACATAACTTACATTGCAATGATTGCAGATTCCTTGGAAATAACAGCTTATCAGAGTTTCCTTCCCAAAAAAGTGCATCCCTTAAATACATGTAAAATTTCTCTCTCTCTCTCTCTCTCTCTCAGACACACACGCATGTGCGCACCATAACAAACAATCAAATACACATGCACACATTTATTTGTCTGCTTTCATAGATTCTTGGGTAAGATGTGCCTATCCACATAAATATGCATAGGTCAAACTGTATTTCAGATGGATGTATACGTATTTTAGGCAATGTTCCGCCGAATTTCGAGGACATGGGAGCGGGGAAACACATCCAACAGATATGTGGAAGCACCCCCATGTTTTAGGGAACGTCATAGGAGACGCCAAAGTCTTCATCATAGGGGACCCCACCTGAAATACTAAAAATTTTAAATTAGAATATTTGAAACTTGAAATATAAATGATAAATCATTGAAATTTTATAGTCTTATACCTAGCAATGTAACATAATAATTAATAAATTATAAATCACGATTCATAAATCATCTATAGACTAACAGCATTGTGTTTCTCATTATCTTTAGAAAATTGAAAAATTAGAAGATAGGACTGTCTTTTCAAATTTAGAGGTAGAAATTATATTTTCCCAGGTATATTTTTGCTAAAATCATGATAGAGGAGTTCAACAATCAACATCACCAATATCGGGGTACATAGAGGGCTTGGTGCTCTTGATTAAATGTCAATCCCATGCCCTCATACATGACAGAATCCATTGGAAATGTTGCAATTAGGCCAATCTTAAAATCCTGAAAATTGTTAAGTCTACTGAATTTTGAATAGGATATGAAATTCTAATTTCTCCATATGAAGTCCGATGAGGTTGGAACCACTCTCAAACATCCTGGAACAATTAATTGTAAAGTTAAAAATTTAAGTAAAAGGATATAGAAGGAAAGATAAAGGAGAATGTCAACTTTTACTTTAAGAATTTAATATTAGCAATAATTACAAGGGAGGGGGGCTTGAACACAACGAAATTTGGTAAAAAGGGAGCATGGGAGCGTCTCATTTTTTCAAAGACGTCCCCTAGTGCGTTTCCTTTCATCCCCCTTTTTACCTCTTCAACTCGCATCTTAGTGAGGAAAGTCCCAACCCATGGATGCAACCTTGAGGTAAACCTAGAAGTACCACTGTAACATTAATACAATTCCCATCTCACTTTTGGCCGGCTCTCTTAAGGCTTGTTACCCCCACACATCTAGGGGTAACTAAGGAGATTGAGTCTTGAGGCAGATAGGTAGTAGACATGGAACAATTTCTCTAATGAATGTCGGCTCATCAAAGTCTAACCAAAAAGTGACATCAAAAGGGAAAAGTGATTAAGTGATAAAGTGAATGTCTAATTAGACCAAAAAGGGGGTCGAAGCGACTTAAGTGAATAATAAATCAAAACCTAGGGAAAAGTCACTTAAGCTATGCATGTCAACGAAGAATTAGACGGAGTAGGTATAAAGGGGGTGAATTCGACCTAATTCATCATTATTGACGATTATTGATTTGAGAAACAGGTTCCAGAGGAGAGGAAGTCGACCTTAGTTGTTTTGTGGGTTTCTAGAGGAAACCACCACCATATATTGGTTTCGGTGTTGAGAGACACACCCTAGCCATCAGAGGGACCATACAGGTTCTTCATCGAGCTTCAGTTTCCATCTACAACAACAGAAAGACCCAGCGCAGGCTAGTGCGCAGTTCTTCCAGTGCAGCGTGGGAGTTTGAGGAGGGTTTTCTAGCATCCAGGGGTCGCTAGGCCCAACCAGACCAGGGGAGACTCTCTTCTGACCCAGTTGAGAGTAGGCCAGGGCGCATTTAGTGAGACAGATCCCACGGATTTCTGTCAGGTAAAACACCCAAAACACATCATTTGGCTGAGGAAATGCGTGGGGGGTTTGAGTCGTCCATTCGAGGTTCTGGTAGATCATCAGAGGGTTAGATTTGCAAGCAACACATAAGGGAAGAGTACTAGGCAGTAGGGTGACCATTCTGAGACGGTTTTCAGGCCGATCGGACGAGTATAGTCACTAGGGTGAGTTTTCCAGTTTCCAGCAGCAGTTGCCGTGGGTATTTTTGGCTGCATGCAACAGATCCGGCCACGCATGTAGTGGATCTTTAGTGTTGACCATAGATCCGCCTATCTCTATTGTGCCAGGTATTTTCTTTAGTGTTTTGCATTGTATTCCAGCTAAGGTCACTCTCTACGAGATGTAGTTGAGGTTATATACTTTATTTTCCACATGCTATATTGTAATTCTTGTTATTTTACTTAATAAAGCCATTGAGTTGTTCCTGGATCCAAAACAATCACATGCATGGTATAAAACATATAAATATAACGGTTAACCACAAACGCAGCCATAAACCTTTTAAAACGCATCTAGAAACCCCTAGAGTATCAATATTCGAGGGATTTGGGATATTTCAGTGGTATCAGAGCCTTCTTCCTGCCAGCCTGTGAAGAAGCATAACTCATGACTCCATGATTCCGGGAATAGGGGAAATTCATTCATCAGGTAGGGGTCACATCGGAGACTAGTATGTACATTACCGCAGGGGCCACGGTAGGGACAAAAGAGACTGGAACATAAGGGACTACAACCCCTTCCACATCAGTTCAGGTTCAGAGGTTGAAACATAGTACAAAGGCCACATGAGCGTAGAGGCAGAGGACGAGGGAGAGATGGGTCTTGGAGAGGACTGCCCAAAGGGCAGTGGGGGCGGCTCAGAGCCACCTTTTGACAATACTGGGGCCATATTGAATGACCTAGCTAGAGGACAACAAGAGATGAGGAATGCCATAGCACAGATAGCACTTAACTTCCAGATCATCCAAAACAGCTTGAGCTTGATTGATGCTAGCATAACAAGAGGCACAGTTGGTCATACAGGACACCAGGGAGGTGGAGCAAGTGGCTCCGATGGAAATGTAGCAGGTACAAGTGGACAAATGACACCCACTCATACTTACACTTCAGCAGGGAGGATACCCAAACCTCTATTCCCATAGTTTCAGACAGGACAGCCGGTGGGATAGCCAGGACAAGGACAACCAGGACAGGGACAACCAAGACAAGGGAAACCAGGACAGGGGCACCTAGGACATGGGTAGACAAGGCCAATAGATCCCTTTGCAAAGTACAGACGAGACTACTTGGCACTAGGTCCAGAGTTTCACGCAGACATGAGTCTGATGGACTACTGTTCGATCCGGTATTGAAACATGCCCAGGGAGGCGCAAAGGGGCAACATGCTGCCACAAAACATAGATTTTATCAGGAAAGTCGGGAAATTGACAATCTCCTCTTTCGACAGTTCGGCTAAATGTTTCGCTCAAGCATGGGTGCAGAAGCTTGACACGTATTTCAAGCTCAATCAAATGTTAGAGTCAGAGGCAATCGGTTTCACTACATTGCATTTGGAGGGGGAAGCCCACGAGTGGTGGTACCATGGGCTAGTGACCTTGGGTCACAACCACATCACATTCTACTTGTAGTTCACCGAGCGTTTGATGGAGAGGTTTGACAGGAGGGATCCGAAGCTCCATTTCAGGGATTTGACACAGTTGAGGCAGACCGGATCAGTCGAGGCCTTCATCACATAGTTTCAGCAGAAAGCAGTTGCAGTTTTCAACATATATGAGCATCGGTTGGTGATGCTTTTCATTGAGGCATTGACAGAGCTATTGAGAGGATGGGTTAAGGCTTTTAAGCCTCACACCCTATAGGATGCTATCATGCGCAGTAGAGACATGGGGGACTTAGTGCATAAACAAAAGACCTTCACCAAACCCTTTATACCACAGAGAGATAAGGATCAAAGGAATCCTTAAAGGGATTGGAAAGGAAAAACTAAACTGGATGATGAGACCAGGAGGGAGTTGATGAGAAAGAAGCTCTACTTCACTTGCAGAGACTCGTGGGTCCCAAGCCATTGATGCATGGGCAAGGGACAGATCCACTGCATTGACGTGGAGTCTAATAGTGAGGAGGAGGAGATCAGATCAACAACAGGCAGTGACTCAAAGGAGGAGCACGCACAGGAGCCAGAGCAGCCTCCAAAGAAACCGCAGCCACAGGTAGAATCATCAGCCAGGGGGAGACAAAACCTCGAAGAATTGTGAAAGAGGGTACCATAGCGACCCTTTCAAGAGTACCCAGGTATAACACTATGAGACTCAAGGGTCTCATACAGGGACATCGCATCACAACATTGGTAGCCGGTGGGGCAATCCATAACTTCATAGATGCATCCTTAGTAACTCGGAGGGGGTTATGCATTGAAGAGTTTGAGGGGTTTATAGTAGCCGTAGTGGATGGGTATACCATGACATGCTTGGATATGGTTCCAGACCTACAGGTCAAGCTAGGCAACTACACAGTGACAGACACATTCTATGTAGTTGACTTATCAGACACAGTTGCAGTATTGGGCGTTCAATGGTTATATTCACTGGGAGAGATTGGATTCAACTACTAGACCTTGACTATGAGTTTTCGGGACACCAATGGGTCGAGGATAGTGTTGAGGGGCATGTCTACAAGAACACCCGAGCAATGTCAGTAAAGAGGATGGAGAGGATCTTATGACATGGTGATGTAGCATATGCTACCGAGTGCCTGAATACCACCAAGAGAGATTCAGATGGCAGTGAGAAGTATCATCTAGAGATCAGGGCACTTCTGAGTCAGTATTAGCCAGTATTTGGACTGATATCACCAGGGAAACCACCAGACAAAGGGTTTGAGCACACTATTGAGCTAGAGGTGGGGGCAACACCAGTGATCACCGCACCTTATAGACACCCTAAAATATTCAAAGATGGGATTGAGAAGGCAGTCAAGGAATTGATTGCGATGGGGCACATCAGGCCCAACACGAGTCCTTTCGCTTCTTCAGTTGTATTGGTACTAAAGAAGGATGGCACACTGAGGATGTGCATAGATTATTAGGCCCTTAATAAGAAGACGATCAAGAACAGGTATCCCATTCCTCGCATAGACGAGTTGATGGACGAGTTACATGGGGCAGTTTTCTTCACCAAAATAGAACTACGCTCAGGTTATCATCAAATCAACATAAGAGAGTAGGACATACAAAAGATATCTTTTCGATGCCATTTTGGGCACTTTGAGTTCTTGGTCATGCCTTTTGGGTTGACCAATGCACCAGCCACATTCCAGTCTTGTATGAATCATATTTTCAGAGGAAAGCTGTGGAAGTAACTTTTGGTATTCTTCGACGACATACTAATATACAACAAGACTTGGGTTGAACATTTGGCACCCTTGGAGGAGGTCCTGAGCATTATGCAGGCTCAGTCATTATATGCCAAGGAATCCAAGTGCAAGTTTGGTATGAGAGAACTCCTGTACTTGGGGCACATCATCAACGAACATGGACTACAGGTACATCAGGAGAAGATCAGGGCCATTCTGGATTGGCCAACACCCACGAACATCACAGAGATGAAGGGATTCTTTGGGTTGTGCAGTTACTACAGTTGGTTCGTAAAGGCGTTTTCACAGTTGGGAGCGCCACTCACCGATTTGACGAAGAAGGATGCTTTTCAGTGGATCGAGGAATCACGATTCACAACACACCTTCAAGAGAATGAAGGAGGTTATGAGCACATGCCTTGTTCTAGCCCTTCCCGATTTTTCACAGTCTTTTGTTCTAGAGTGTGATGCATCAGGAGTGGGCATTGGAGCAGTTTTGATGCAGGGAGGTCACCCCATTGTTTTTGAGAGCGTGAAGCTCAATGAGTAGGAGAGACTCTATTCTATGTACGACAAGGAAATGCTAGCCATCATTCATGCATTGACAAAGTTCAAACAGTATTTGGTAGGCAACAGATTTGTGGTGAAGACGAATCACAACAGTCTGAAGTATTTCCTAGATCAGAAAGACCTCAGTGAGAGGCAACAGAAATGGGTCTCTAAGATCCAAGCATTTGACTTTGACATTGAGTATGTTAAAGGTAAAAGGAATGTCGTAG
>ML819125.1:157717-171917 GCA_009831015.1 Picea engelmannii | reverse complement strand
GATAAGCTCTTCATTGATTTGTAAGTGTATTTCTCATGCAAAACTTCTTGAATGAATGGTTGTAGGTTAAATCTCTTACATTTATGGTTACATTGTTATTATTTTTCTTAATCATTGAAACCCTAGGTAGCAACCACACAAGTAGGTCCTTGCTATATGTCCCCATGGTAGAAAACTTGTTTTAGCCATTGATTAATGAGGATATAGCCTAGCCATTACTACACTAATTCCGCTTTTTCTGAGTTAGCTTTTGAACATAAGTTGAAGAAAGAAGACGTCCCAGTCCTAATTAATTTTACACCTAGGGTTTTGACTTTTAGGGTTTGAAAGGCCTTTCTCTTGCAACACCTTTCACCCTTAGATTTGTGTTTTGAAGCTAGCCATTTTGCCAAGGATTTTTAAGGAGAGAGGGAGGAGCATGAGGCCTTTCTTAAGAAACACCAGAATGAGCCTCCTCCCCTTAGGGTTTTGACTCTATGGCCCTGCCATTGCAGCACTATAAAGCCTAACCATCTTGTCCTTAGATTTAGATTCTCTCGAGACCTAGCCCTTGCTTTTTGACTCCATAATACCCTAAGGCACTAGTCTAACTCTCCAATGTTGAGCTTCTTGTGCCAAAACAACCTTTTCAAACTTCTCAAATTTGAAACCCTAACTAACCCTAACGTCTCACTAAACCTAATTTGATGATGACGTCATGCCTCTTTTGAGCTCTTGGTTGATGCAAAACGTTGTGGCTTAGTCATCTAAGTGATAGATATTGAAGTGTTGATAATTTCCATTAGCCTACTTGCAAAACGTCCACCTCTTTGTCTACCAAACTAACCCTAGAAGAAAGTTGACGTCATCCCTAGTAAGAATAGTGATGCATCAAGTTTATTATATGTGAGCATTTAATGATATTTAAAGCATTGTGTTAATTAAAGTATCAATCATTTTCATTGGATGCTATATCATTCTGTACTTATTGAGAAGTAGTACTATAAGCCATAGACTTTATTGCAATCACTGACTTCATCATTAATTATTGTTATTTATGCTCATGTATATTAAATATTGATAGTCATTGACAATTGAAGCATTAACCACTATTTGCATGTATTACTTTTATTGTTGCTTTGTCTCACAAACAGGTGCTTCTACTATGGTATTTCTTCACTCTTGACTATCTTCTTGGCAGTAATATGTGAAAGGAAAACTTACCTTGATTCTTTAAACTGTAGCCCCTTTCAAGACCACAGATTACTAGGGACGTCTCCCTTGGATTTAGCCACCCTAAATAGAAAGAGCCCCCCATTGAGGTGATAGTGGGTGGGGAAGCTCCTGTTACGCCAGTTTGATCCTTAATTTTCAAGCTACCTGACCTAGACTACAAACTGAGCGATAACATTTTGGCGTTGTTGTTGGGGAACGCTGAGTCAATCTTCCTCAATGACAAAACCTTTGGTAAGCCTTGCCTCAGAGACCTTTTCTTACAAGCTTACCTGGCGACTCCACTAGACTTTTTCCCCTTAAATTTGATAGTTTCAAGAAAACTATCTGGCGACTCCACTAATGACGAAGCCAACTATGACTTCACAATGGGATCCAGGAAACTACAGACCTTTGGATATGAGTAAAATCCCAGGATATCCCAGAAAAATGCCTCTCTCTTATAAAAAGTGGCTTCCCAGATTCTTCCGCCTCGATGGAGAAAGTCCTGGTTCTCACATGAGAAAATTTTGGGAGTTCTTTCAATACTACCCTGTCAAAGACGAAGCTGAAGACCTAGTGATGAAGCTCTTCTCTGCCTCTCTGCATGGAGAGGCTAAAAAATGGTATGATAACCTTTCAACAGCCAGCATCACATCCATGGACCATTTTGAAGAGATGTTCCTTGGAAGGTGGGCTTTGAAATTAGAAGATGTACAATCATTGCTGAAAGAGCTTGAAGGCATAAAACACACAAATTATGAGAATGTCAAAGTTTTTGGTTTTAAGTTCCAGAAGTTGTTTTACCAGATTCCTGAAAGCCATCGTCCTAAAGGTAAGTACCTCGTTTATCTCTATACAAATGGACTTCAGGGGCATTTGAGCTTCCTCCTAAATAAAAGGAATCCAAAAACACTTGCAGAAGCTCACAACATGGACATCTAGATCGAAAGGAATCTCATCTCATCTGGAATCAATGCTATCACCATGGATGCTCTTAGCTTGATAAAACTAGTTTCCCATGAAACCTTTGTTGAAGATACACAGGAGAGAAGGGAACAAGTTTCCAACCAACAGAATGAGGACGTGATTGAGGAGAAGGAACTTAAGCAAGATGATGAAGTATCCACCCGTGAACCTCCCACTGATGAAGTCATCCAAGAACCTCTTTCTCCTGTACAACAAAGTGAAGATGAGGTTAGTTTCTTTCCACTTCAAAATTCTGATGATACCGTGTCCCTTGATTCAAAATATGAAGAGGAAAAGAAAGATTTGAACGAAGTTGATGGTCCTTGCTGTGGAATCAAAGAAATAGGCCTTCCAATTGAAGAAGAAAGAGTAATCCCCGAGGATGAGACCATAATGCATGCCGAAAGCACCAAAGTCCTTGAAGTTCCTGTGCGACAAGAAACAATGACTTACCCTCCTCTCCTAAATTTTCATGATGCTTTACCTTGTGATGAAAAGCAGGAGGAGGATGAAATTTCAAATCTTTCAAACCCTGCATGCTATGACACAGATAGTGACACTGTTGATAACATTGGTGAGTTCATACATGTTGGGAGACATAGGTGGGATATAGTTGGTTATGACCTGGATCCCATCTATGACACTGAGAGCCATTTCCAGTTGTTGCCCTTGCAATTGTCACAACAAATTGCTTCCGACCAATGGAAACAAGGAGATGAGGTTTTTACTTGTACCTTTCAAAAAACCAAGGATGACCTAGTACCTCATTCTTCTGATGATTTTCAGTCTTACCTTGAGATTTTTTATGAGTACCCTTTTGAGCATTTGGATTCTTTTCATGAAGATGATTTCCAACCACCGTTGTGCTCAGATTTTGATACAAGTAAGGACATTGTTTGCCTAAAGAAGGTTTCTCATGACTTTTCACCCCAACCACCTGTTATTACTTTTCCATGCTTTTCCTTTAAAGGTGTAGTTGGGAAATACCTTTTTCATGTTGATTTTCCTCCTGGGAAAACCCTAGACTCCAAGGGTTGGTTGGGTAATGATAGCTCCAATCAGTTTTTCAACCTTCCCTTGATAGTTTTCCAGTCACCTACTAAATATTTGTCGATTCTTTCCTTGACTTTAGAGTGTGAGGATGTCCTAGGTAACTGGTTTACAGGCCCTTTGAGTCGGTTTTCTGAACCTTGTATTTTGCATAACCCTTTCTTGGATAGAATCGAGTACTTTTCTAAGAGATGGACTTGGCAGGATTTTATCCCTCCCACCCACCTCCATGAGTTAGATTCTGACTTTCCCGATGATATGATATATATTCTAACTCATGACATTTTTGTGCTTGATTTATCACTATTTTGGTTTATGATGAAGCACAAAGGCAGGTACCAAGGAACGTTGTTGGCTTGGCTTCACTGGTTGTTTGACTACACCAACATGCATCCAATAGGTAAGTGCAGGTAAGTGTTTTACTTTCTATTTGCATTTATGATTACTTTATATGCACATGCTATATTTTGCAGGGTGGCAATACCACCCCACCTTTGGTCGCTGATGCTTTCTTGTCAACTGTGAGCAGGTCTGTAGGTTTATGCTAGAGATGTTGAGGTTCTCATGTGCTCTACGGTTAGCACATGTCCCCCCGTTGGATCCAGATGTTATCCACGATATCTAGGGATAACTAGGAGATCATGTCTCGAGGCCCACAGGTCCTAGACATGAAGTGTCGAGAGCAGGATTGACCTGAGCATGGCCTCGGAGGGCCCATCTTTCTTCCTTGCCAGATTTGTCTTGTCAGCAGCAGCATCTTCCATCACCATCAACTTGGACTTGCATCGGAGAGGACTCTTGCTCCATGAGGTAATTGGTCCAAGGTATCATGGTATGTGTCATGTTTGATCGTTATAACCTTCTTATATATGCATTAGGTTCCTTTCATTTCTGATAACTGCTTGGATCTTACACTAATACACTTGACCAATGTTGGGGTGATTTATGGGATGACTTTGTAGGATTTTATTGATGGGTTTGGTTAGCCACCAAAGGGGATTTGCAGAGCCATCGTCCGCTCCCACCATTCTATCATTTTTCATCTTATCTCCCGCACATCTATCCCATTCCCTTAGTCCGGCCATTAGGATGACCTTTTGAGGGTTACATTTTGTCTTGTGGGAAGAAGGGGCTAAAGGCCCAGGGGGTAAAAGAAGCTGGTAAAAGATAAAATCCATAAGAAATGAAACCTAGAGATGCTTCGCCTAGGGGATCCCCGAGAAGGCAGGAAAAGGCCTCTCAATAAGAAACTAAAGGGACCCTAAGAAAAATAATAAAGAAGCAAGACCTAACCAAGAGGATGGGAGGTCTCATTATGAGTCGACCCATTATGTTCATAGGTATCCAGCAGTATGACATTTCCATTATCTGGTCACCACGGCAGGGAAGTGACCTTTGGTTGCATGGCCAAGGGAAAGGGGGTCTCATCATGAGCCAGCCTTATCATCTCTGCGAAGATACCAGTGGGTAACACTGTCATCTCTGGTCACCATGCCAAGGCAGTGTCCTCTGGTCATACCTTGAAATAAAAAAGAAAGAAAAGCAATAAAAGAAAAATAAAGGCAATAAAGGGCTTGGATAAAATGCTCTATGACGGGTACATCTCGCCTCCTACAAAGGCACCCATAGAAAACACCTTCCCTTGGTCT
Source organism: Picea engelmannii (assembly GCA_009831015.1). Taxonomy (NCBI): domain Eukaryota; kingdom Viridiplantae; phylum Streptophyta; class Pinopsida; order Pinales; family Pinaceae; genus Picea; species Picea engelmannii. Next base: position 167,058 of record ML819125.1, on the reverse strand, counting down.
TACTGTGACTAGACATCCCTAGACCACATCACCTCATAAAAACATGGTTTGAATGATATTCTGAGGAAACTTTCCATCTCTTGTGGGTATTAGCTCAATAGGTTATTCTGTTGGTCTTCTTCAACTTTGTATAGTAGATCTGTGTAATGTCTTTTAGCCTTTAGATGATATGCTAGGGATTTCATGCATGTATTTGATAAATTTAATGATGAAATATGATTGACATTGCTATGATCTCGAGGATTGATGAGCCCATGGAGGGCGTAGTTCTTGATGTGCAGGACCATACCCGACGGACAGGTGCCAGAGGACCGGTACACATGGGGATATGATTATCTCAGACCTCCATGGGGCTGAAGAGCCCATCAGATGGTTGTTGGGATGGCAGAGGCAGGACAACATTGTGATGAGACCTTGCATGAGAATGAAGAAGGACGTACCTATCTAGGACACTTTGGCAGAGCCCGGCCTAGGGGGGATCACCCACTGTAGATGGGACGATTTCTTTTGATGGACAAGACGTCACCTGAGGTAGCTGGACGTTTTCTGGAGCATGTGGCAGTGTGTTGGGGTCATTTGGCACGTGTGGCAACTTGGAGAAGCCCTAGAAGGGCCAACGTTCTGCTTTCTGGATACCGATCTTGCCAAAAAAGGGCCAACATCTCCCTCATAGGGGCTTGACATCTCCCTTTTGAGCTCATATTGTGACATTTTTATCATTTAATGTGACAAACAGTGTAATATTGTTAGTTAGCCTTGTCGGCTGTTTTAAATGACCTATTTTGTAATTAAAGGTCATTAGGATGATATAAATAGAGGACGTTGCCTCTCATTTTTACATAACACAACTCACTCTCCTGTGAGAGAATCATTTTTAGTCTTTTGTATTGGTATTTTTCTCTTGGAAGTGAGGCACTACTCTTGTGGAGGATCATTCTTGGCATTTTATGGTGTTTTCTATCATTGGAAGGTTTACAACTAGGGTTTGATAAGCTATTCATTGATTTGTAAGTGTATTTCTCATGCAAAACTTCTTGAATGAATGGTTGTAGGTTAAATCTCTTACATTTATGGTTACATTGTTATTATTTTTCTTAATCATTGAAACCCTAGGTAGCAACCACACACGTAGGTCCTTGCTATATGTCCCCATGGTAGAAAACTTGTTTTAGCCATTGATTAAGGAGGATATAGCCTAGCCGTTGCTACACTAATTCCCCTTTTTCTGAGTTAGCTTTTGAACATAAGTTAAAGAAAGAAGACGTCCTAGGCCTAATTAATTTTACACCTAGGGTTTTGACTTTTAGGGTTTGAAAGGCCTTGCTCTTGCAACACCTTTCACCCTTAGATTTGTGTTTTGAAGCTAGCCGTTTTGCCAAGGATTTTTAAGGAAAGAGGGAGGAGCATGAGGCCTTGCTTAAGGAACACCAGAATGAGCCTCCTCCCCTTAGGGTTTTGACTCTATGGCCCTGCCATTGTAGCACTATAAAGCCTAACCCTCTTGTCCTTAGATTTAGATTCTCCCGAGACCTAGCCCTTGCTTTTTGACTCCATAATACCCTAAGGCACTAGTCTAACTCTCCAACGTTGAGCTTCTTATGCCAAAACAACCTTTTCAAACTTCTCAAATTTGAAACCCTAACTAACCCTAACGTCTCACTAACCCTAATTTGATGATGACATCATGCCTCTTATGAGCTCTTGGTTGATGCAAAACGTTGTGGCTTAGTCATCTAAGTCATAGATATTGAAGTGTTGATAATTTCCATTAGCCTACTTGCAAAAGGTCCACCTCTTTGTCTACCAAACTAACCCTAGAAGAAAGCTGACATCATCCCTAGTAAGCATAGTGACGCAGCAAGTTTATTATATGTGAGCATTTAATGATATTTAAAGCATTGTGTTAATTAAAGGATCAATCATTTTCATTGGATGCTATATCATTCTGTACTTATTGAGAAGTAGTACTATAATCCATAGCCTTTATTGCAATCATTGACTTTGTTAATAATTACTGTTATTTATGGTCATGTATATTAAATATGTATAGTCATTGACAATTGAAGAATTAACCACTATTTGCATGTATTAGTTTTATTGTTGCTTTGTCTCGCAAACATGTGCTTCTATTGTAGTATTTCTTCACTCTTGACTATCTTCTTGGCAGTAATCTGTGAAAGGAAAACTTACCTTAATTCTTTAAACCTTAGCCCCTTTCAAGACCCCAGATTACTAGGGACGTCTCCCTTGGGTTTAGCCACCCTAAATAGAAAGATCCCCCCATCGAGGTGATAGTGGGTGGGGAAGCTCCTGTTATGCCAGTTTGATCCTTACTTTTCAAGCTACGTGACCTAGACTACAAATTGAGCGATAACAATATGCATACCATTTAAATACCATGGCATGCATACCATTGCAATACCAATGGTATGCATACATGAGAATCCATAAGAAAACTACCACTAAAACCCTAATACAACTAAAAACGTAAAAATAACCTATAAATGGTATGCATACTTGAGAATCCATAAGACAACTACCACTAAAACCCTAAGACAACTAAAACCTTAAAAATAACCTATAAATGGTATGCAATGGTATGCATGCCATTGTGATACCATGGTATGCATACCATTGCAATACCATGGTATGCATACTTGAAAATCCCTAAGATAACTAAAACCCTAAAAATAACCTATAAATGGTATGCAATGGTAAGCATATCAATGGTATGCATACGATTATGATACCATGGTATGCATGTTGGATTACGGAGAGGGGGGTGAATCAGTAATAGCATAGTTATAATCATTTTTCTTCAAATGTTATATCAATGTAGAATTATTATCCAATAATGAGCAGTAAGAAATAAACAATCACACACATACATAGTACACCAGTGTTTTACGTGGAAACCCAAATTGGGAGAAAACCACAGAATGTTTTTTCTTATATGTCTTGAAGAATTACATTCATTGGAAGCACCAACTTCCTTTTTTTTCCAACTGAAACTTGAAGGAGGCTCCAACACCCTAGTTTCCCAGGCTACAACACGAGGGAAGCTCCAACTCCCCAATTCTCTGGCTACGACCAGAAGGAGGCTACAACCCCCTATGTTCTCTGGCTACAATCGGAAGGTGGCTACAACTACTTTTCCTTGCCCCGTCCTGCCACCCTGAAGTAGAAGTAGAATGATGGAACCACTTTAACACTATCACTGTGAGATATACTGCTGTAAACCTGTACCAATAAATCTGAACCATGCATCAACCATGCATCAACCTGTACCTCAACCTATACCATAAAAAAGTGCATCAACCATGAACCAACCTATACCAAACAACCTGTACCATAGACAAGTGCATCCAACCATGTACCAAGTATGTACCAACCATGTGTCAACTACTCATCAACTTAGACTCATCAATATGTGCCAACATTATCAACTATATACCTCATGTATGTGCCAACTCATCAACTACTTGTCTCAACCATGTACCCAACATGTACCTTAACAAAAATACCTCATCAATTTCATCATCCATATATGATTTTTAAATCTGTAATAGACCTGGTGTATACTATCACATACCTAAAAACTTTCATTAACTTTAACAACAAGCGACTAGCATTTTCATCAAACATTTCTTTAGTCTCACATGACTAGTTTTGGATTAGTCAACAACCCTAACTTGAAATAAGCATAACTTTGTTCATGTAATGAATAAAGATCTGAAACTAATACACAATTTTCTTTAGTATTTTTTATGCAATTCATCTAGGTTTCACTACTTGTAACCTCTCAGAAAAGGAGTTATAGCAAAAGTGGCATACCTTGCTGAATTATGGCTTATTCTAGAGAGTGCCCCGCAAGGAATATTTGTTGAATTGATATGAAACTATTACACCACATACTATAGACTGTACCCTAACCAAAACATTTTGTCTCACTGAATTTGGATCTGTTATGAAGAGGTTTTGACATTTTTACCCGAAACACCTGTTTTTGACTAGTTTCAGGACTAGCCACAAACCCTATTTTCCATGGAGTGTAACTCCCAAAATACAACGACCCACAAGCTGATTTTTTTACCAAAAATACTTGGGTGTGTTTTCTCAATGGAATATAAATTTCATGGTCTGAATCATTATACAAAAAAAATTATAACGAAAATGGTGATATGACCCGTAAATATCATACCTTAGAAAGCACCATCAAAAGAATTTATCCTTCCTTGCATTTCAGCCTTATTTTCTTCACCTTCCCTTAGAAATTTGGCTTAGATATCATTGGTTACCTCAGAAACCTATAGATATTCAATATTCTCAAAGTGGGATTGAAATGAGAGAGCCTTGCCTCTTATTTATACTCTCCAAGTAGCTTCCTTAAAAACATCTTCTAGGTCACTTGGCCCACTTTCCTTATTTTAGGGTTAAACCACTTCTAATTTATCGATTAAATTTATTATTGGAACAATTTATTTTGTATTTACTTTGAATTATAATACACTCATCACTTCACTTTATTATTTACCTTTTAAAAACTCTTAAACCACTTTGACTACTTTGACCTTTTAGGGCTTCTAGATGACATATGAGGGTCCTCCAACTTCGTAAGGCCATAACTCTCAAACTGTGAGGAGTTATGTGACATTCCACATACCACCAGAAATAAAATGACATGTTATATCCATTTAGAATAGTATTACCTTAAAATATAGCAAAAATCATACCATTATCCATCAAACAAACTTGGGTCCATTACCCAAACTTGGGTTCTCCAACTTCACATGGTCATAACTCTCTAACCGTGAGGAGTTATGTGACGTTCTACATACCATCGGAAATGGCATGAAAATCACTATACATATAGGATAGTTTCCTTGACAAATTAACTATCCTTCATCTCATTATTCCACAATTAAGCATGGGTTCTCTTACTCTGCAAAGTGTCTTCCCATCAGGGCTTTCACTATAAGGGGACCACTTTGGAGTTCATCCATATTTACTTCTTATCAACCATGGAAAAAAAATAATGAGTCATATTTACATCAAACAATATTGGGTACATTACCCAAACCTTTGTGCTATGGGGCTTTCTTCAAGGGTTAACATCAATGACAACCAACCTTAATCAACAATGGATACCATTTCAATACCATGGTATGCAATGGTATGCATACTTGAGAATCCCTAAGACAACTACCACTAAAACCCTAAAAGTAACCTATAAATGGTATGCAATGGTATGCCATACTTGAGAATCCCTAAGACAACTACAAATAAAACCCTAAGACAACTAAAACCCTAAAAATAACCTATAAATGGTATGCATACCATTGCAATACCATGGTATGCAATGACATTCATACTTGGGAATCCATAAGACAACTACCACTAAAACCCTAAAAGTAACCTATAAATGGTATGCATACCATTTCAATACCATGGTATGCAATGGTATGCATACTTGAGAATCCTTAAGAACACTACCACTAAAACCCTAGAAGACAACTAAAACCCTAAAAATAACCTATAAATGGTATGCATACCATTGCAATACCATGGTATGCAATGGCATGCATACTTGAGAATCCCTAAGACAACTACCACTAAAAACATAGTTACCAACTTAATGAGAACTCTATAGAGTTCTCGTTTTTGGGGGGGTCCAATTTTTCACCCCGTTTTTAAAAATGGCGCTACCGGTAGCACACTCCCTCCATTTTTAGGTGGTTTTTTGATATTTTAATTTTTTCAATCCATAATGTTTCCACATTATTTTTTTAAATGCTTATTTTTCATCTATTTTCTATTTTTTCTAATTTTTTTTATTCAACGATGCTTTTAGTCATTTTTTCATGCTTCTTTCAATCTTAAAAATATTTTTTACCATTTACTTTTTTGAAGTTATGATTTTTCATATAATTTCGAAGTTATAATTTTTCATATAATATAGATGGTTGACCGTCGTATGAGGATCATTGAATGAAAGATCGTTTATGGTCACAATGTTTCCATTGTGAGGGAAACACATCATTTAAAATATTGTGGACACACGAGCCTTCATAACATAAACATAGACTCACCCGAGGAGAAAATTAACATCCAAGGGGTTGTGGAATACCATCACATTAATATGGACAATTTTCCCTCCCAAAGTAACAATAAACTTAGGAAGGATACCTAAAGGTTGACTAGCCCTTCTATTAAAATCCAACAGATTCTTAGTCACCAATGCAAGCTAAGGAGAACCTAAAGCTTGCAAAGAAATGGGGGATAAAATACTAATTGGTGCACCTTCATTGAAAATAGTCTAGGGATGTCCCTACCATAAACTTGAACAATGATTTGGAAAGGTATATAGAAAGGGAGACGAGATTCTGGAAGTGAAACCAAATTGAAAATAATGACCTTATTACTTGGAGGGGGTTTCATTGAAATGGGTGAAGTGCACCCTTGTCCAGAAGAATCTGTAGTAACAAGAAATACCTGAGTGACATCCTCACTCTTCCTAGGAGGAGTGAGATCTACCAAGGGTGGTATTGGATCGACCACTTTAACTTCACTCTCCAAGGGGAGAGTGGGATCAATCGAAGGTGAAATCGAATCTATCACTTGATCAACTATCTCAACTGATGATGGAACCATATGGATCACCTGATCAACTAGATTGACCGATGATGGAACCAGATTGACCATTTCATCAACCAATGGTGGGTTAGGAGATGGAAGTTGTTGCTGGACATAAATAATATTTTCCAATAGATATGAATCCTCATCCATACAAGGGAAAAGCTAACTGCAGTGCATCTCCTTGTATAACAAGCAAGGAATTTCGACTTTACCTTTCTTACTTCCAACCTGATTATAACTAGTTAATGGTTTTTCGCTAACATGACCTGCAATGACTGATGAGATGGGTTGAGAACCTTGAGTACACACTTCTACAACCTTGGGAATACCAGAGAAATCCTTAAGAAGGTGGTCACCCTTACAAATGTTGCAAGGGAATTTGGGCTTGCAATGTGTCTTGATAGACTTTTCGACATTATAAACACTCCCAATATGATGAACAATAGTTGGTTGATTACTTCCAACATGTCCTGCATTGTTTGAAAGTTTTCCCCCTAACTTATTTTTCTTCTTATTAATGTTTCTTTTTTTATTCTTCTTATCCACCTGGTTACTAGTTGCAAATCTTTCACTAGGCGAAGAGGAAGAACATGAATAAGAACCTATGGGAGAAGAAGTAAGAGTATCGACATGAGGCTGATGGTACTAGGGTGGAGTACTTGCAGTCGAAGCACTAAGAGCATTTACGTTCACCGGAGTGGAAAAAAAACATACCTATAACTTGATAGTGAGTCTAGGAAGAGTCAAAGTGGTGATATAAGGAGGACCTACAAGTCCCATATAAGGGGAAACGAACAATATCCTAGGAAAATGGGTTCCTTCATTGGTAGTTCTAGGAACTGACGCCATAGACATGAACTCAACCTAATTTTTTTCTATGGAAAACAAGCATCACACACTAACAAATCTAAGAAGCAAACCAAATAAACAAACCTTTTCACAGTGAACGTGCCAGTTGGTGATGAAATCCAATGTTTCAGGATCAATATGAAAAAGGGGTTGAGATAGAATGGGTGGATCAGTTACGTTGGTGACCTTCTTAACAGACTTACACCTTGGTGCAAGTTCCCTCGTGGTTTATCCATGGGTTACCCTCCAAGGAGACCGAATGAGTTTGACCAATGTTTGAACCAAGTACAGAAAAAACTCCCCTTTGTCATCAACTTATGTATGAACCATAAATATAAAGGCCATTGAGGTTACCAACTCTCAGTCAACCTCTGGGAGAGTATAGTTGACAGTTCGGATCAGATGTATGGGCAGGATATTAAGTCCTAAATTCTTCTAGAGGAATGAAGACAAGACGAACGATAAAATTCATAGGACCTCGAACGAGTTCAAGATTCACGAAGCACCGATACCTAATGAAAAAAGTAGATTCTCAGGAAGAAATCCCAGTATACAATCATCCCTCTACAATTGGTTAAGCCTTAGAGGGGTAATCTTTGTTTCTCTCCTGCATGCGACCTCGTGTTTAACCCCTATGTGAGAGGGGGGTACTGACTATGATTATACAAAAAATGGATTTTCTCTCCCTATCACAAGATTCTATGTTTGTTTATGGATTTATAAATTTATTCTCAACACCTATTCCAAATCCCTACACTGAAGCTAATGTAGGTTTTCTACGCCCTAGAAACAAAATTTTCTAGATAATTTTTAATTAGTGATTTTATTCTTAGGTTGTTGTTTACTCAAGGGTATTGTTAAGACCTAATATTGGCTCATTACCCCTTAATTGGGGTATATTACATTAGTAATGTTACTTTATTTATGTCAGCTTTATTCCATTAGTTGTAATTATACCTCCTAGTCTCCTATATATACCAAGGAGACATTTTCATTTGGAATGATCTTGGAATTGTACATTTATGTGGGCATAAGGAGGTTTCCCCCTCAAAGAGGCTTATTATCTGAATTTCTCTCTTTTTCAAGGCATTGAGTACTTATTCTGAGGTTTTTCTATGCTATATTGATATTTGGTTCTTAACATATGGTATCAGAGCTCAAGGTCTTGGGGTTTTGCTGCTACATTTGAGACACCTTGGTATTTTTGGTATAACTTGTTTTATACAACGTTTCATAAGGAATATCTTGGAGGATATTTTGTAGACGGATCATGGTATGTTGGGTTAAAATTTCAACTCCCGAGGCCTTATAATTTCAGAGATACAACCTGTGCAAGATAGGGTTCTGGAATCATCTTGAACTTAGTCATTGCGGAATTTTCGCTATAATTTTTTTTTCTATAACATTTCAGACCCTGAAATATGGAGGATATTCACAGAAATTAGTAAGTTATATGTGGTAAAAATTTCATCTTCTGGGTCGTCTTAAATTTGTAGATACACCCTGTGGAAGATAGGGTATCTTACTAGTCCTATTGACTAGTCTCAAGAAGGTGTTCCAGGTAAAAAAATCATAAATTCTTCCTAGAGTATCCCAATTGAGTGAGACCAGTTGCATTGGATAGTGGACAGTCTTTAGTATTTATGGTATGAGTGTCAGAACTTTATATCAATTATTTTGTACGGGGCACGCTATACAAGTGACATCTCCCGGAAAGGCCAAAAATCAGCAAGTTGTGGGGAAGTTACCGTAAATTCCACTTATCACATCCAATTTTGATTAGACCTATGGCATTGCAGAGAAGAAATATCATAGAACTACAAAAAATAAAGTTTCATACCTAGAAGGGCCGAAAC
>ML819125.1:66857-80418 GCA_009831015.1 Picea engelmannii | reverse complement strand
GCGTACTTTCTTCAAAATATGATTTTTGAGAAAATGACAAGTGTAACCTTCTTCAGGAAAAAGTCCTTAATAAAGAGTTTGATCTTCTATCATCATGATATAATCATAATATCATCTTGATAACCAAAAATGTGGATAACAGACCCACAAGCTGAATTTTTTACCACAAATACTTGGGTATGTTTTCTCAATGGAATAGAAATTTCATGGTCTGAATCATTATAGAAAAAAATTTATAGCGAAAATGGTGATATGACCCGTAAATAACATACCTTAGAAAGAACCATCAAAAGAATTTATCCTTCCTTGCATTTCAGCCTTCTTTTCTTCACCTTCCCTCAGAAATTTGGCTTAGATATCCTTGGTTACCTTAGAAACCTATAGATATTCAATATTCTCAAGTGGAATTGAAATGAGAGAACCTTGCCTCTTATTTATACTCTCCAAGTAGCCTCCTTAAAAACATCTTCTAGGTCACTTGGCCCACTTTCCTTATTTTAGGGTTAAACCACTTCTAATTTCTCCATTAAATTTATTATTGGAACAATTTATTTTGTATTTACTTTGAATTATAATACACTCATCACTTCACTTTATTATTTACCTTTTAAAAACTCTTAAACCACTTTGACTACTTTGACCTTTTAGGGCTTCTAGATGACGTATGAGGGTCCTCCAACTTCGTAAGGCCATAAATCTCAAACTGTGAGGAGTTATGTGACATTCCACATACCACCAGAAATAAAATGACATGTTATATCCATTGAGAATAGTATTACCTTAAAATATAGCAAAAATCATACCATTATCCATCAAACAAACTTGGGTCCATTACCCAAACTTGGGTTCTCCAACTTCACATGGTCATAACTCTCTAACCGTGAGGAGTTATGTGACGTTCTACATACCACTGGAAATGGCATGAAAATCAATATACATATAGGATAGTTTCCCTGACAATTTCACTGTCCTTCATCTCATTATTCCACAATTAAGCATGGGTTCTCTTACTCTACAAAGCGTCATCCCATCAGGGCTTTCACTATAAGGGGACCACTTTGGAGTTCATCCATATTTACTTCTTATTGATGCAACCGCACCCATAGGCACGCCCTCTCACAGGATCTTCTCTTCTGTCGGCCTGAAGAACGCCAAGGTCCTTCTATTTCCCTTTCGGGAAATCAGAACTTGCGACTTCGCGAGTCTAATGGTCGAGCACTGCACTCTCGAATCCCCGAGATCCGATGCAAGTCAACACTGACCCTATCTTTACCTTGTCGGGACTTCTGCTCTATCGTGACTTTTCCACTCGCAATATCGAATACCTTGGTTCCCCGACTCTCGATACCTGATGCGCCGAAACTCCGAGGCGCTCGCGGGTTGACTTTTCCACTTCCCGTCACTTCTATTGGGATTTCGGGGTTCGCGGGATCGTGAATCCTGATGTCAATGTCCCAGCACTTCTCACTGTGAAACCCCGATGACTTATGCCACCCATCCTCCACTCACTCCTACAGTCCCACACTGGTTACGTCACCGTTGGGATATCACTGGTCGCGATTCCAAGTTGCAAGAATACTATGCCCTCGAAACTCCCGATACTCTGGGCCCCAACTTCCTTGGATATTCTGACACACATCCCAAACAATGGACGGTTCTGGACTCGTCGGGATATCGCGCTTTGCGACTTCACAATTTCTCTTGCCAAAATTACGGGCTTCAACCTACGAAACCCCGATACACGATCCTACGTGTAGATCTGACAATCCTTGTGACTCGGATCGATGGCTTCGCCCCTCCTGAGCTTTATACTTCCCTGAAATACCGGTGATATCTTCCAGGCACCTCCGTGAGATCTGACGGCTCATGGGTTGTTGCAAAATCTCCTCGGAAAATTTCGACCGTCTGCTCCTCCTTCAAAGATTTTGCGAAATGAATGTGTTCCTTCTGTGGAACTTGTTTCCCTCTCTTGCGTGCAAACTTGCGACGCTTCTGCTAACCTTCAAGTCTCATCTTCCCTACACTTTCCTTCAACGAATTTGAAGTTCTATCCTTCCTAAGCTTGATTTCACTTCTTTAAGTCTCCAGAAAGAAAACCCCCTTGCACGCACTCCTTGCGGCAAATCTTCAACCACGTCCAAGTGTTGAAGCTCCTCGACTCTGTGCACACTTGCAGCAAAAATCCTTCAAAGAGTCACTCAATTTCATAACCCTGAGAGTTTCACCTGGCCTGCGCACTCCTTGCACGACTCCTATGCCCAACTTCACTTTAGGGACAAATGAGAACAAAAGTTGTCTCTAAATGAACCCTCTATCAACGCACTCCTTGCGGACAATTCGACTGCACTCCTTGCAGAAATTATCTGGCTCAAATAGAGAAACAATTGAAACTCATTCCTTCACCCTCTCAGACTTCAATTCAATCATGAAATCATATACACAGCATATAAAAGCAAATGTATCACAGGAAGCAAACATTCATGAGCATATCAACATCAAATACTCAGAGATCAACACAAGCCATGAATTTGAATTATAACTCTTCTATTAATTCAAATGTCTGTACATGGGTGTCTTTACACAACTCTATGCTTTTTCTTGCTCTTCCTAGATTTGATAATGTTACAATGCACAATGAGGGTGTCTATATCCATTTTCCCTCCATCTCCTAAACTGTCTAGTCTAGAATTAAAATCCTATCTACCTGCATTAACTATATTAAATGTCATTTATCTACTAAAGGATGAGAGCTATCCGCTCAAGGTCCATTACAATATACAAGTGCACCTCATCTTAATGGATCATTTAATATTTGCGCAACAATTCCAAAGTGTTTTCAAAATTTTTGCTAGCTTGTCCGACTGTCCTCCGCTTCCACGCTGGCTCGCTTGATGTGTTGGCGATGCTCCTGCATCATACTCCTCGACTTGAAAACTTTCATGGGTTCCTATCCATGAGCTCCTGCACAGTCTGTCCATGCCTCTTCATCTCTGCTTCATTCTCCCAGTTGGCATCTTCCACTGGATGGCCCTTCCATTTGACCAGATACTCATAGTATTCTTTCCTCCTGGTCTTCTTACCCACTCTCTTGTCCAGTATGCATTCCATATGTGGCTTCTCTGCAACCGGCATCTGTGTCATCCACTGGATCACTGGCTGTTCAGTTCCAGTCTCTGCTTCTCCAGACCTGTATGGGTATAAATCTATGACATTGAATATCAGAGATATTCCTATCCCGTCCGGTAACTCGATCTCATAAGCATTTTCCCTGAATTTTCTCAAGACCTTACATGGTTAGATTTTATTCATCTTTAACTTATTGTATGTTCCTCTTGGGAACCTCTCCTTCCTTAAATGTGCCATAACTATATCACCAACTTCAAACTGAAGTTGTCTCTTCCGTTGGTCATCTCTGCGCTTATATTCCTGGATTGATTCCAGCAAACGCTCCTTCACCCTGCTGTGAAGTTCTTTCATCGCCTCAGCGAATTCTTCTGCACTAGCGCTGCTAGTAGCAGTCTGTTCTGAATCCCTTAGTTCAGAAACTCCTCTCGGCTACATCCCATAGACAACCTGAAATGGACTTTTTCCTGTACTCCTATTCACTGAGTCATTGTATGCAAACTTTGCCTATGGAAATATACTGTCCCACTGGCTATGGTGCTCTGTCACCAAGCTTCTCAGCAAGTCTCCCATAATTTTTTTCACCACTTCCATCTATCCATATGTCTGAGGATGATAAGAAAAACTAAATGCCAAGTTAGTTCCTATATTTTTCCATAAGGTCCTCCAAAAATTCCCTATGAACTTCGTATCTCTGTCCGAAACTATGCTTTTCGGCAATCCATGAAGTCGAATGACCTCTTTGAAGAAAAGATTTGCGATATGAGTCGCATCATTGGTTTTCTAGCATGGGATGAAATGTGCCATCTTATAAAACCTATCCACTACCACAAAGACTGAATCCACACCTCTTTGTGTCCTTGGCAACCCCAATACAAAATCCATGCTTATCGCTTCCCACGACCTTTCTGGTATGGGCAATCGTTGATAAAAACTTGCATTCTGCTTCTTCCCCTTTGAATGCTGGCAAATTCTACACCTGTCAATGAATATCTTGACATCTTCTCGCATTCCTGGCCAAAATTATGATTCGCTCAGCTTCACGAATGTCTTATCATGGCCAAAATGTCCTGCTAATCCACCACTGTGCTTCTCCTTTAACAAGTTCTCCCTCATGGAGCATTTCGGAATGCATAGTTGATTGCCTCTGAACAACAATCCCTCCTAGATCATGTAGTCTATCCAAGGGCTTCTGTCTCTGAGAACTGGAGTCTCAGTTGTTTCATATGCTTCTGCAAAATCTGCATCACCTGTGTACATGTTCTTGAGATCATCAAAACCTAAGGTCTTGACTCGGAACTCCTGCAACAACAAACACTTCCTGCTCAAAGCATCAACAACTTTGTTAGCAGTACTTGAAATGTGTTTAATCACAAATGTGAAATTCTGCATATACTCTACCCATTTTACATGTCTCTGATTCAACTTCTCCTGTTGAGTCACAAACTGTAATGCGTGTTTATCACTATATAAAATAAATTCTTTAGGGATCAAGTAATGCCTCCACTTCTTCAGTGCCTGAATAATAGCATAAAATTCCTTTTCATACGTGGAGTACTTCAATTTTGCCTCATTCAGCTTCTCACTGAAATATGCAATTGGTCTGTCTTCCTGAATCAAGACCACTCCTATGGAAAATCCACTTGCATCACATTTCACCTGAAACATCTTTTGAAAATCCAGCAACACCAAAACTAGTTGTTCCGTGATCTTCCGCTTCAACAGATTGAAGCTCTTTTCAGCTTCTGTTGTCCAGTGAAAAGACTTATGTTGCTTCTTCACTGTTTCCATCATCGCTGCACTAATCCCACTGAAATTCCTGATGAACTTCCGGTAGAAACTAGCCAAACCATGAAAACTTCTCACCTCGAATACATTCCTTGGTGATGGCCAATTCTTAATCACTTCCACCTTACCTGGATCCATCTTCAATTCATTCACAGATATAACAAAACCCAGATAAATGAGCTCTGTCTTCATAAATGAAGATTTCTTCATATTAATCAACAACTTCTCCTGTTGTAGTTTCTGCATCACTGTAGCCAAATGCTTCAAGTTCTCTGCCACTGATTTACTATAAATCAGTATGTCATCCAAATACACAATGACGAACTTCCCGATGAAATCCTTTAGGTGTTCATTCATTAACCTCATAAAGGTAATTGGTGCATTTGTTAAGCCAAACGGCATAACAAGCCATTCATACAAACCTTCGTTTGTCTTGAATGTTGTCTTCCATTCATCGCCTTCTCTCATGTGAATCTGGTGATATCCTCTCTTCAAGTCAATCTTTGAAAAATACTTTTCCCCACTCAGGAAATCCATCAAATCATCCATCCTCGGCAATGGGAACCTGTACCTGATGGTTATCTTGTTGATCGCCCTTGAGTCAATACACATTCTCCAGCCTCCCTCTTTCTTTGGACTGAGTACTGTTGGAACAACACACAGACTCAAGTTTTCCCTGACCAACCCTTTGTCCATTAACTCCTAGACCTTCCTTTTAACCTCTTCATTCTCTTGCGGTGTCAATCTGTACGCGGCTTTGTTCGGCAAACTGGCTCCTGGTATGAGGTCTATATGATGACTCACACTCCTCATTGGTGGAAACGAATGAGGTAATTCGTCCACTATGATGTCAGCAAACTCTTCCAGCAGTTCCTGAACCTCATCTGGTAAATCATCCACTCTTGTGCTAGTCAGAACAATCCTCGGTTTCCTGACCACAAAGAATTGTGGATCTTCCTTCTTCTTAACCTCTGTAAGAAGCTCCTTCCCACTCATGAGAAGTACTGTGTTTCTTACTTCCGGCTTCACCTCCTTATCCTTTATCGGAAGAAACATATGGGTTCTTCCATTCTTCTCCAGGGTATATGTGTTCATTCTCCCATCATGAATCAAATTTATGTCATATTTCCATGGTCTACCCAACAATAAATGAAATACATCCATAGGAATAACATCACATAAGATCTTATCATTATATCCTCCTATATTGAACTCAACCAAGGATTGTTTAGTGACAGTTACCTGGTGTCCTTTCTGTAGCCACAAAACTCTGTATGGGCTTGGGTGATCAGTCGTCTCTAGCTCCAACTTCTCTACCATCTCGGTTGAAACGAGATTATTTGTGCTACCACTGTCTACAATGACCTTGCACACCCTATCCTTGGTCTTGCAAGATGTTCTGAAAAGTATGGTCCTTTGGACTGAACTTTCCACCTCTTTCTCAGGTGTCAAAAGGACTTTTCGCATCATAAGTGATCTCTCGCCTTCTGCATCTTTGGCCTCTACATCCTGCCTCTATGCTTCGGTGATGTGAGTTTCCCCAATGTCCTTCTTTTTCTCTGGACACTCATAAGACTTGTGCCCATTCTTCCCACATGTGAAGCAAGTGATTACTCCACCTCTTCCTCTTCCTCTACCTCTAGTATGAGGAAAAGTATTTGCGTCAGCATAATCTCCCTTCTGCTCATTATGTTGCCCTCTTTGTTCAGCATATGGCCCTCACTATGAGGTCCCACCTCTCTCTGCACGAGTCTGAGGTTTCTTCCATTCCTCCTTGGGCTTCTGGTATTTGTCCTGGGCAACTTCTTTGCCTCTGGGCTGACTTCTGCCTCATCCCCTCTGACTTTTCTTATGGCTCAGCTTCTCCTCAGCTTTCAGATCCATCTGATAAGCATCTTCCACTGTTCGGATGGTAACCATGATCATCTCATCCTGAATATCGTATCTCAGGCCATTAATATATCTAGCAACCTTCTCATCATCACTCTCCTGATGACCTACCCTGATGTTCAGTCGATATAATTACTCAGTGTATTCTTTCACTATCATCAACTTCTGTCTCAGGTTCTGCATCCTCCTGAACAAAGTGATTTGATAGTCTCTTGGGATGAATTTCGCTTTCATCTTCATGATCATCATATCCTAGCTCTTGATCTTCTGCTTGCCCTTGCAGCGTCTGTCAGCTTGTAGCTCATCCCACCATAATGCTACATGTCCCTTCAAGCGCATGACAGCATGCTTGACCTTCTTATTCTCTTCGACATATTCATAGTCGAAATAAGTATCCAGAGCTCTAATCCAATCTAGTAGCTCCTCTGCATCCAAGTTTCCCTCATAAACTAGAATGTCCATATTTTCTTTTGCACTCATTCTGGAAATAGCTCTGATCAAATGCTTGTTTGATGCATCTTCGACTGCAACTTCCTCCTCTCGTTCAGCCTCTATTTCACTATCATAAGCATTGAGATCCCCGGCACTAGCTGTGTGTCTTTGTGTTGTCTCCATGTCCTTGAGTCTCGCTTGGAGGTCACGCAACTGTCTCTCCATTTCTGGATTGGTTACCTGCCTGCCTCTTCTTCTCTGCACCTCCCTATCCTCTGGATCAGGTGATTGTATTTCTCTCCTCGACGGAATGGTAAATTTCCTTCTCTGCTACAGAAAGCAAAGAAATTTTCTCGCTCTGATACCTCTCTGACGCAGCCGCACCCGCATGCATGCCCGATCACAGGATCTTCTCTTCTATCGGCCCGAAGAATGCCAAGGTCCTTCTATTTCCCTTTTGGGAAATCTTCTCCCACAGATCTTCTCCATGCAATTCCCCCTCTCTTTACTTATCGGGAAATCGAAACTCGCGACTTCGCGAGTCTAATGGTCGAGCACTGCACTTTCGAATCCCCGAGATCCGATGCAAGTCAACACTGACCCTATCTTTACCTTGTCGGGACTTCTGCTCTATCGTGACTTCACAACTCGCAATATCGAACACCTTGGTTCCCCGACTCTCAATACCCGATACGCCGAAACTCTGAGGCACTCGTGGGTTGACTTTTCCACTTCCCGTCACTTCTGTCTGGATTTCGGGGTTTGCGGGATCGCGAATCCTGATGTCAATGTCCCAAAACTTCTCATTGCGAAACCCCGATGACTTATGCCACCCGTCCTCCACTCACTCCTACGGTCCCACACTAGTTACGTCACCGTCAGGATATCACTGGTCGCGATTCCAAGTTGCAAGAATACTATGCCCTCGAAACTCCCGATACTCCAGGCCTCGACTTCCTTGGATATTCTGACACGCGTCCTAAACAATGGACGGTTCTGGACTCGTCGGGATATCGCGCTTCACGACTTCGCAGTTTTTGTTGCCAAAATTACAGTCTTCAACCTATGAAACCCCGATACACGATCCTACGTGTAGATCCGACGGTCCTTGTGACTCAGATTGATGGCTTCACCCCTCCTGAGCTTTATACTTCCCTGAAATACCGGTGATATCTTCAAGGCACCTTTGTGAGATCTGACGACTCACGGGTTGTCATGAAATCTCCTCGAAAATTTTTGACCGTCCGCTCCTCCTTCAAAGATTTTGCGAAATGACTGTGTTCCTTCTGTGGAACTTATTTCCCTCTCTTGCGTGCAAACTTGTGATGCTTCTGCTAACCTTCAAGTCTCAGCTTCCCTGCACTTTCCTTCAATGAATTTGAAGGTCTATCCTTCCTGATCTTGATTTCACTTCTTTAAGTCTCCAGAAAGAAAACCCCCTTGCACGCACTCCTTGCGGAAAATCTTCAGCCACATCCAAGTGTTGAAGCTCCTCGACTCTGCGCACACTTGCAGCAGAAATCCTTCAAAGAGTCACTCAGGTTCGCAACCCTGAGACTTTCACCTGGCCTGCGCACTCCTTGCACAACTCCTATGCCCAACTTCACTTTAGGGACGAATGAGAACAAAAGATGTCTCTAAATGAACCCTCTATCAACGCACTCCTTGCGGACAATTCGACTGCACTCCTTGCAGGAATTCTCGGACTCAAATAGAGAAACAATTGAAACTCATTCCTTCACCCTCTCAGACTTCAAGTCAATCATGAAATCATATACACAGCATATAAAAGCAAATGTATAGCAGGAAGCAAACATTCATGAGCATATCAACATCAAATACTCAGAGAACAACACAAGCCATGAATTTGAATCAGAACTCTTCTATTAATTCAAATGTCTGTACATGGGTGTCTTTACACAACTCTCTTCTTTTTCTTTCTCTTCCTGGATTTGATAATCTTAGAATGCACAATGAGGGTGTCTATATCCGTTTTCCCTCCAGCTCCTAAATTGTCTAGTCTAGAATTAAAATCCTATCTACCTGCATTAACTATATTAAATGTTGTTTATCTACTAAAGGACGAGAGCTATCCGCTCAAGGTCCATTACAATATACAAGTGTGCCTCATCTTAATGGGTCATTTAAGATTTGCGCAACAATTCCAAAGTGTTTTCAAAATTTGTGCTGGTTTGTCTAGCTGTCCTCCACTTCCGCGCTAGCTCGCTTGATGTGTTGGTGATGCTCCTGCATCACTTATCAACCATGAAAAAAAAATAATGAGTCATATTTACATCAAACAATATTGGGTACATTACCCAAACCTTTGTGCTACGGGGCTTTCCTCAAGGGTTGACATCAATGACAACCAACCTTAATCAACAATGGATACCATTTCAATACCATGGTATTCAATGGTATGCATACTTGAGAATCCCTAAGAAAACTACCACTAAAATGCTAAAAGTAACCTATAAATGGTATGCAATGATATGCCATGCTTGAGAATCCCTAAGACAACTACCAATAAAACCCTAAGACAACTAAAACCCTAAAAATAACCTATAAATGGTATGCATACCATTGCAATACCATGGTATGCAATGACATTCATACTTGGGAATCCATAAGACAACTACCACTAAAACCCTAAAAGTAACCTATAAATGGTATGCATACCATTTCAATACCATGGTATGCAATGGTATGCATACTTGAGAATCCTTAAGAACACTACCACTAAAACCCTAGAAGACAACTAAAACCCTAAAAATAACCTATAAATGGTATGCATACCATTGCAATACCATGGTATGCAATGGCATGCATACTTGAGAATCCCTAAGACAACTACCACTAAAAACATAGTTACCAACTTAATGAGAACTCTATAGAGTTCTCGTTTTTGGGGGGGTCCAATTTTTCACCCCGTTTTTAAAAATGGCGCTACCGGTAGCACACTCCCTCCATTTTTAGGTGGTTTTTTGATATTTTAATTTTTTCAATCCATAATGTTTCCACATTATTTTTTTAAATGCTTATTTTTCATCTATTTTCTATTTTTTCTAATTTTTTTTATTCAACGATGCTTTTAGTCATTTTTTCATGCTTCTTTCAATCTTAAAAATATTTTTTACCATTTACTTTTTTGAAGTTATGATTTTTCATATAATTTCGAAGTTATAATTTTTCATATAATATAGATGGTTGACCTTCGTATGAGGATCATTGAATGAAAGATCGTCTATGGTCACAATGTTTCCATTGTGAGGGAAACACATCATTTAAAATATTGTGGACACACGAGCCTTCATAACATAAACATAGTCTCGCCCGAGGAGAAAATTAAAATCCAAGGGGTTGTGGAATACCATCACATTAATATGGACAATTTTCCCTCCCAAAATAACAATAAACTTAGGAAGGATACCTAAAGGTTGACTAGCCCTTCTATTAAAATCCAACAGATTCTTAGTCACCGATGCAAGCTAAGGAGAACCTAAAGCTTGCAAAGAAATGGAGGATAAAATACTAACTAGTGGACCTTCATTGAAAATAGTCTGAGGATGTCCCTACCATAAACCTGAACAATGATTTGGAAAGGTATATAGAAAGGGAGATGAGATTCTGGAAGTGAAACAAAATTGAAAATAATGACCTGATTACTTGGAGGGGGTTTCATTGGAATGGGTGAAGTGCACCCTTGTCCAGTAGAATCTTTAGTAACAAGACATACCTGAGCGACATCCTCACTCTTCCTAGGAGGAGTGAGATCTACCAAGGGTGGTATTGGATCAACCACTTTAACTTCACTCTCCAAGGGGAGAGTGGGATCAATTGAAGGTGACATCGAATCTATCACTTGATCAACTATCTCAACTGATGATGGAACCATATGGATCACCTGATCAACTAGATTGACCATTTCATCAACCAATGGTGGGTTGGGAGATGGAAGTTGTTGCTGGACATAAATAATATTTTCCAATAGATATGAATCCTCATCCATACAAGGGTAGAGCTAACTGCAGTGCATCTCCTTGTATAACAAGCAAGGAAATTTGACTTTACCTTTCTTACTTCCAACCTGATTATAACTAGTTAATGGTTTTTCACTAACATGACCTGCAATGACTGATGACATGGGTTGAGAACCCTGAGAACACACTTCTACAACCTTGGGAATACCAGATAAATCCTTAAGAAGGTGGTCACCCTTACAAATGTTGCAAGGGAATTTGGACTTGCAATGTGTCTTGATAGACTTTCCGACATTATAAACACTCCCAATATGATGAACAATAGTTGGTTGATTACTTCCAACATGTCCTGCATTGTTTGAAAGTTTCCCCCCTAACTTATTTTTCTTCTTATTAATGTTTCTTTTTTTATTCTTCTTATCCACCTGGTTACTAGTTGCAAATCTTTCACTAGGCGAAGAGGAAGAACATGAATAAGAACCTATGGGAGAAGAAGTAAGAGTATCGACATGAGGTTGATGGTACTAGGGTGGAGTACTTGCAGTCGAAGCACTAGGAGCATTTACGTTCACCGGAGTGGAAAAAAACCATACCGATAACTTGATAGTGAGTCCAGGAAGAGTCAAAGTGGTGATATAAGGACGACCTACAAGTCCCATAGAAGGAGAAACAAACAATATCCTAGGAAAATGGGTTCCTTCATTGGTAGTTCTAGGAACTGACGCCATAGACACAAACTCAACCTAAGTTTTTTCTATGGAAAACAAGCATCACACGCTAACAAATCTAAGAAGCAAACCAAATAAACAAACCTTTTCACAGTGAACGTGCCAGTTGGTGATGAAATCCAATGTTTCAGGATCAATATGAAAAAGGGGTTGAGATAGAATCGGTGGATCAGTTACGTTGGTAACCTGCTTAATAGACTTACACCTTGGTGCAATTTCCCTCGTGGTTTATCCATGGGTTACCCTCCAAGGAGCCTGAGTGAGTTTGACCAATTTTTGACCCAAGTACAGAAAAAAATCCCCTTTGTCATCACCTTATGTATGAACCCTAAATATAAAGGCCATTGAGGTTACCAACTCTCAGTCAACCTCTGGGAGAGTATAGTTGACAGTTCGGATCAGATGTATGGGTAGGATATTAAGTCTTAAATTCTTCTAGAGGAATGAAGACAAGAGGAATGATAAAATTCATAGGACCTCGAACGAGTTCAAGATTCATGAAGCACCGATACCTAATGAAAAAAGTAGATTCTCAGGAAGAAATCCCAGTATACAATCATCCCTCTACAATTGGTTAAGCCTTAGAGGGGTAATCTTTGTTTCTCTCCCACATGCGACCTCGTGTTTAACCCCTATGTGAGAGGGGGGTACCGACTATGATTATATGAAAAATGGATTTTCTCTCCCTATCACAAGATTCTATGTTTGTTTATGGATTTATAAATTTATTCTCAACACCTATTCCAAATCCCTACACTGAAGCTAATGTAGGTTTGCTATGCCCTAGAAACAAAATTTTCTAGATAATTTTTAATTAGTGATTTTATTTTTAGGTTGTTTTTTACTCAAGGGTATTGTTAAGCCCTAATATTGGCTCATTACCCCTTAATTGGGGCATATTACATTAGTAATGTTATTTTATTTATGTCGGCTTTATTCCATTAGTTGTAATTATACCTCCTAGTCTCCTATATATACCAAGGAGACATTTTCATTTGGAATGATCTTGGAATTGTACATTTATGTGGGCATAAGGAGGTTGCCCCCTCAAAGAGGCTTATTATCTAAATTTCTCTCTTTTTCAAGGCGTTGAGTACTTATTCTGAGGTTTTTCTATGCTATATTGATATTTGGTTCTTAACATATGGTATCAGAGCTCAAGGTCTTGGGGTTTCGCTACTACATTTGAGACACCTTGATATTTTTGCTATAACTTGTTTTATACAACGTTTCATAAGGAATGTATTGGAGGATATTTCATAGACGGATCATGGTATGTTGGGTTAAAATTTCAGCTCTTGAGGCCTTATAATTTCGGAGATCCCAATCATAAATCATAAATTCTTCCTAGAGTATCCCAATTGAGTGAGACTAGTTGCATTGGATAGTGGACAGTCTTTAGTATTTCTGGTACGATTGTCAGAACTTTATATCAATTATTTTGTACGGGGCATGCTATACAAGTGACATCTCCCATAAAGGCCAAAAATCAGCAAGTTGTGGGGAAGTTACCGTAAATTCCACTTATCACATCCAATTTTGATTAGACCTATGGCATTGCAGAGAAGAAATATCATAGAACTACAAAAAATAAAGTTTCATACCTAGAAGGGCCGAAAC
>ML819125.1:24291-52798 GCA_009831015.1 Picea engelmannii | reverse complement strand
GAATACAATATTCACCATCAACCATAGCTGCAATACATTTCCCTCATAAAAGAGGGTTTCCTTCTAGGGAAAAAAACCCTAACATAATCTCTACTGTTAGATCTGCGACCTTATAATGAACGGTCCAGATTTACAATGAAATTGCAATATACTTTTATAAGGCATTTTTTTCTTCGGGGGCTTTTCCCCCGAACCCCCGCTTGCCCCCAGACCCCCCAGCCGGGGGGACAGGCCCTCCAGACCCCATAGAGGGGGTACCCCCCCTCTACACTCCCCCTCGTAGAAGAGTGTACATACTTCTGGGTTGTAAATACTTCATGGGGTATAAACACAGCTGAAAGTAAAATACCTATAAATCAGGAAGATAATCAGGCTCCACAACCAACAAGATAAGGATTGAAAATAAAGACATGTATGAGAATACGTTTGCAACATAGTGGGGAATTTATTAGTACAAAGTGATGCCTTTTGGAATAAAGAATGCACCTGTAGTTTTTTCAAGAGTTGTTGTTGCAACTTTTAAGGAATTTATTCATAATTTCCTTGAAGTGTACTTAGATGATTGGGATTTTTTTAGTCTATTGAAAGATCACATAGAAGTACTCAGGTTGATGTTGGATAGGTTTGTACAATGTCATATTTCACTGAATTTGAATAAATGTATTTTTTGCGTTCCTTTTGGAATTTTCTTGGGCCATGTAGTATGTAAGCAGGGATTATAAATGGATCCCTCCAAGATTGCAATGATTTTATATTTACAACCACCCACATTATTCATAAATTTGAGAGAAACCTTGGTTCATACAGGATATTATAGGAAGTTCATTAAGGTTTATGCACAAATTTCATCACATATGGAGAATTTTTGAAATTACATCACAATACCCGCGACTTTTTCAATACTTTTGAAATTTTGATTTTTTTTTTTTGTATATGCTCTTAGGATAGTGACAAGATAAGGAGGAGGGGAATTTAATACCCCTATTTTGAGTCCCTTTATTATTAATGTATTTTGTTTATTTGATGAAAGGAGAGAGTGTTTGAACAATTGAAAGGGGTTCGAGTGCCTAGCAAATGTAATACTTTGAACATGTTAATAAAACTACATTATTGCCTGCAAGACAGAAAATGATAGAGATAAGGGGATATGATTCCATGAGATAAGCGTTCTAAAAGGGGATAATCCTTTTATTTGATTATTTTCTTACCCATGTTCATGTTGGGGGGATAATGAGGGGTGCATGAGTCTCTTGGGGAGACCACTCTATGCCTTGGGAGTTTTTGTATTTAAATATTTCCCGTGGGATATTTGGGGTTCAATCGGTTGGCCATTCATTCTTTCTCAATTCGTTTTGGATTCATTCCTCATTGCTCATTCTTCATTTGGCATGGGGAAGGGAAAACAATTTTATGAAGGTAATGAGCCATGGTTGGATGGCTGTAGAAATTACTTGTAATGTATCCCAAATTACTAAATCAATTTTTTTTATAGGTGCATTAATACTTCTTTACTCTGAGATATTTAATTGATTTTAAACCTATAATCATCGCTATCGGAAAACAACGTATACTTAAACGTCCTTACAAGTGACTAAGACAAGGTGTTCAATCTTTCCATTAAGTTGTTCCTATTACAATTACTCAAAACATGTGTTAACACTTGTCATAACTGGTTAACGTGTAGCCTCTTCATGAAACTATGAACTAGTCATGTCCATAAGGTCTGTAGTAACTCTAGCCTACTTAGTTCTCACCTTTTATCAAAGGGACCAAAAAAGAATTTCACTAAAGTCCAAATTTTTAGATAAGTCCTAGTATTCTCTACTTCATATCCAAATGAAGGAGAGTACTTCAGACTTTAATACAACATCCCATACATTTGATCTATTTTCCTTTATTAGAACCCCTTATAAAATTCCACATATCAAGAACTATTAAATCATGATAATTAGGTACAAAACCCATTACCATAAAGTCCTTATATCTAAAGTTTAAACAATGAAACATATTTTTTCTTGAATTTATATGAATGCTTCATCATATGTATTTCCTAAAGGTTTAATCTAGGTGGCATATGAGCCTCCTTTCATGACTATACCCTAACTGAATGTGCATGCCAACTGTCACAGTAGTGGATGTTCTTATCCATTTTCTTTGTTAAGGTCTTCAACACAGTAATTAGTGGGATTAACACGCACACCAGTTGAACAACGACAGGGTCACACGAATAAGGATATTTAACAATGGGGTTGAAAACCCACCTGGCATGACAATTCATAACCCTAATGCTTACTTTCTAGCATGGATATCGTCCGATTTGATGACAAGGATTAACACTAACAATGTCAATGGGCTTGGTTCAATGTCTAGTTAACACATGTCCATAATTGCCATGGCATTTCTCTGGTTGATAGTTATGAGGTTTTTCTGCATTGTACAGGTTCTAGGTTACCGTGACCAATGTGGATACACCATGCGCGTGTGTTCACATGGTATGTGCACCCAAGGCATCCATTCACCATTACTCCATGATACAGGAGTCACTTGGGAAACTAATGTTCCAATTCTCCTTTGGCTCTTATGCATTTTTGTAAAAACATCTCTTGTTACCTCGGCAACACTGTTTTGCACGTAACCACCAGCAAAGAGGGGGTTATTGCTCTGCGTAAGGTAGGAAAACATTACACATCCGTCTGGATTCCTCCTTTACCAGGTAAGATCACAAAAAACTTTGTCGCTTGCATTAATTGTATAATATATGTCAGTTGTATTTTAATCTTTGTCTCTGTAGTTAGTTTCCTTTACATTTGCTAAGAGAGAACCTTCTTTGTGCTTAACCTTATAACTCATGATGGTTGATGGCTGATCGTTGATGGATTTATCTCTCCCATGGGGATAACCATCTTTTACTCTTCTTGATTTAAGGATGGTCCTATAATGTTGTTAGGGTTATGTAAACAAGCAGTTATCCGCAGTCTTTTCTTTAATATTTAGTCTTTTATTTTTCTTTGGATTCACTCACGACATACCTATCACTAAAAACCCCATTGTTGAACTCTGTTATAGTGACCCTAAAATCCCGCATGAAGCATCTTGTGTGAGTAATTGTATACAAAAATATTTCTGTGTATTCTGTAATACTTATTTTTTTAAAATTTGCAAGGGTTTTGTCATCCAGGCCAGGACCTTGGTCTTCTCTTTGTTTCTTAACTCACATTCTTTTATTTTTCATTTGGATGTTTCTCGATATTCCCTCCACCTGAGAACCTCTTGGTTAGATTGATCTATGCAATCATTCTTAAGTTCATTTAAGGGTATTCTCTATGGATATGGGTTGTGTTTTTAATACTCCATTTCACCCAGTAATGTCCCTCTGAACTATCGACTCTTTGAAAAGGTTACACATCTAGACTTATGGTGGATTATTGCTTTCTTTAAATAAGAATTATAACAATGTAAACCAAATCCATGTCGTCGTGATAAGGATTCCCTCACCATTGTGTAAAGCTTACTAAATAAATCTACTTACATTATACGTAATTGTACCGGCATTGTTACAATGCTAAAACTCCCACTGTGTAATTATTCCAGAACTTAAACAATTTTAAAGGATTTACCCTTACTCTCTGTTTTGGAAATTTGGTGGTTAACTTGTCCAAATTCACTTTGTTCGTATGAAAGAAAGGAAAATAGATTTTAGTATCCAGAACTCTATTTTGATTACATTTTTCTTTATCATGAAACTGAAGTTTTAAATAATTATGAGGGCAATATCTCGAAACCTTATCTGTGATCTGAATTGGGCAACTCTATGGAACATGTTTTACACTATGCGTTCTTTATAATTCTGGTTATTAAGATATTAAGGATTCTTCTTGTTTATTTACCTTCTAAAATATTTGGTTAAAAATTTGGTTCCCATAATCTAATGATGGGACCCCTGTTTTTATTGCGAGGGTACCCATCAGGCAATTTTTGGTCCACTCCTCCCCTTAAGGCATGTGGACGATTTTCCCATTGACGCTAAAGGACAAAAAGGCATCTGTGCCCCAAATCGCAAGCTAAGTAAAGTTCATATATTAAATATGCCATATTTTAATTTTGTAAATTCATACTGGTCATTATTCTATATTCAATATTTAAATTTTATTGACTTCTATCTTAACACTAGTTATTAATTCTCGATTTCCTTGCAGGACATTACACATTCGCAGTCACCAGATCCACAACAATGCCTTGCTCAAAAAAGGTATTTGAGTTTGGATTTTAGTGTTATTTTGAAGGTTCGAACTTGGTTTTCAAGTGGTGTTGGGTCCTTACCCAGGGTACTCTGTTTGTAAAGGCTTGGATCCAACGCCTCTGGCTATACAAATCGTTTATTATCTTATTGTAAATAAAATGCACAGATGTTTTTATAACCCAAACGAATTAATGTTATATATTGAGTAGTTTCTGTAATAAGTATTATACAACAATTGGAACTCCATTTATAGTTTTACTATGGTAAAGATGAACTGTAAAATTCTTTATGCTTTTGGCACAGTCTTATCAATGGACGATTACTTGAAATTCATGTGGCCCAAGTGTCTATAATCTTCCTGTGTCTGAGTATTAAATGTTTATTTCACACTAAAATTATGTTCAAGCAACAACATATATATATATATATATATATATTTCTATTCTTGTATTCATTCTGGATTTTCACTTTGGTACTTGTAAAATCTAATGTTCCTTAGGTATTTATTTAGATATGCATATTTAATTCTACATCAAGTATATATACATATATATTTATATCCTGTAATCACTTCCATAATTACATTTAGCATTTTCACAGTCCAATGTTCCTTAAACTGGATACCTGTAGGTATATATTCACATGTCTGGTAGAGGTTCTAAATATCACAGTAATAATTCTATTTTATTTAGATTAAGGGTATATCCCATGTTCCTACAACAACTAACACACAATAGCTTTCTTAATTTTACTCAATAAATAAAATCAAACTGCAAAGGCTCATTTTACCAGCCATTAACCAATAAAACAATTCAACAAGGAATAAGTAGATGTACATATCTGAACAAGGTGTTGGGACAACAAATGGAACAACCAATTTCCACCCAACCATAGAATAGAATAGTCAATCTACTTGCTCCATTCACCCCCTAGCCTAACCATGAATCCATGAGGGCGAACCCTGAAGCTCCTCTTTCGCTATAGTCCTCTTTCATATAATAAATTCTCCTTGCCTCACACTCAGAAACCAGTTCTCATAACAACAAGTGATATCCTTTTTCCCCATCATACTAGACATTGTCCTACCTCCTCCCATATGAGCTATATGCAAAATCATCTTGTGCCTAGGTCTTTTCCCCCTTTGGGAATTTTTGCAGCTTTACAAATCCCTTATTTTCAAGGGCTGCCAATGGCCAAATTCCTCATTTCCCACTTGTAAAATTCAGCCCTGAGGTAGTTCAAGCATGTTCCCCACGAATGGAGTCATGGCTAGCTGATTTCAATGTGGTTGTTCCATTTCTCCCTCAACAATTAATATAAAAATATTTCTCTCTTACAAGTGTCATGGTCAAAGATTTGGTTGGGAAAATCGAATCTTTTCCCAATAGTCACAATAATTAATTACAATAAACCAAATTCCAAATTTATAATTGCCATAAATGTCAATAATTTTCCAAATTCGAATTTTCCAAAAATGGAAATAAATTCCTAAGTGCATACAAACTTTAATAATAATTTATTTTTTGGGGGATATTACATCCTTTCCCTCTTCAGTACAACATTGTCCTCAGTTTTCATTCCTTTATCTGAACAAGGTTGGATAATATTTACGCAAATATTCCTCCAATTCCCAAGTGGCCTCCTCGTGACTAAAGTGCTTTCGTTGCACTTTTACCTCGACGATGACTCTGTTCCATAGTACTGTTTTTCTCTTTTCCAAAATGCGCATAGCTTCCGCTTGGAACTCACCTTCTGGTTCCACTTGCACCATGTTCCAATCGATCATGTGAGTAGGATCATGAACATATTTTTTTAACAAAGAAACATGAAATACATTATGAATTTTCAGATTTGCGAGAAGTGCAAGTTGATATACCACGGGTCCAATTCGAGCTAAAATATCGAAGTGGCCATAAAACTTGGGTGCCAATTTTGAACAATTTCCTATCTTTAATGAACTTCTTCTTGATTTGACTTTTAAATACACGTGGTCTCCAACTTGAAATTCCTGGTGTCTTCTTGTCAGGTCCGCGTAACTTTTATGTCTATCCCATCCTTCTTTTAAATTATGTTGTACTTTTCTTACCATATCCTCCATTTCCTGGAGCATTTCTGGTCCCACCATGAGTCTGGCAACTGGGTTATCCCAGCTAATCAGAGTTGTACACTTTCTGTCATACAGTACTTCGAAGGGGCTCATCTTAGCCGATGTCTAGTAACCATTATTGTATGCAAATTCCACCAAGTGTAGGTAATCTTCCCACTTACTTGGCTTCGTCCTTACATACAGTCATAGGATATATTCCAAAATTTGGTTGGTTCATTCAGTTTTCCCATCCGTTTGTGGATGGTAGCTTGTGATGAAATTCTAGTTAGTATTCAACCCTGCAAACATTTTTTTCCAAAACATAGATGTAAATTTTACATCTTTATCCGAAATCACCATTTTAGGAATACCATGTAGTCTAAAAATTTCCTTCATGAATATTTCAGTGATGTTAATAGATTTATAAGTAGATTTTATAGGAATAAAATGTGCAGACTTGTTAATCTTATCAATTGCTACCATAATTGAATCATTCTATTTTTGAGTTCTAGGAAAACATGTGATAAAATCTAGTGATATAGTCTCCCATTTCCATTCCAGTATAGGTAGAGGCTGCAACGGGCCGGCTAGGTGCTAGCATTCAACCTTCACCTATTGAAAATATAGGAACTTAGACAAGTATTCCATTGTCTCGCCTTTCATATTAGGCCAATAAAATAACTTCCTTAATGTTGTTACCATTTTTTGGTATCCTAGATGACCAGAATATATGACGCAACCTTCCCCACTCCTTGGAGGAATGATCGCTCTCACCAGGACCTCCTCTGACTTTGGCCTGAAGAACTAAAATGTCCTTCAACTCCCTCGTCAGAAGTTCTTCACCCATAACAACTCTCTGTTGATCTCCCTTCAAAATCGAGAAATCGGACTTCGCGATCTCGCGAATCCTGTGGTCGCGTGTTTCTCACCTTGCAATTCCCCGAAGCCCGATACGGGTCAATGTTGACTCCCCTCCGCTATCGGAACTTATCCCTGTCGGAAAATCGCTACTCGCGATGTCAACGAGTTGAAACTTCAACTTCCAAACCCCGATGTGCCGATTCTCCAATGACACCCGTCCTCGTTCTGACGCTTGGACCCCACACACCTGTGGCGATCGGGAAATCGTCGATCAGGAATTCACAGTTTCCGTGGCACCTTTTCACAGGACCTCCCAAGTCTCGAACCCTGATATAGTGTCACATGTACCCTACTAGACCTCGTGGTCCCACACTGCCATGTCACCTCGAGATTTCGCGGATCGCGAATCTGAGATGCAAGCGTTCCTTGTCGTCAAGAACCCCGATTCTCCGATCCCTGAGATATTTGGGTTCTCTGACACGTGTTCCCACGATCAACGGCTCAGAGCTTATAGGAGTATCGCTCTTCGTGATATCTCTACTCTGGCTCCAATAACTTGGTACTCCAACTCACGATATGCCGATATGCGATGTCGCATATGATCTGACGGTCCCCGTGACTCTAGATCAACGGCTCCAATCCCTCCTTGGCTTCGAACTCCTAGTGCCTGCACGGTAACCTCCGTGTACCTTTGCACGATCCAACGACCCTCGGGTCCTCGCGAAATCTCTCCAGGGGGTTTTCAACCGTCTATCCTTCCGGGCTATTTTCTACGAAGGGAGATGAACGTTCTCTCTCTGTGAAACTTATTCAACCACACACCAACCTGTGGAGCTTCTCTCGAGCTTTTTCACAGCGACCCTACAATTCTCCTTTCGTGAACTGTAGGCCTATCCCTCCTGAGCTTGTCCTTGCTTCACAAATCCTTATGCAGACTTGTTGCACACACCCCTTGCAACAAGGCTCTGAATACAACTAAGTATTGGAACTCTTCGATTCTGCGCACCCCTGCAGCAGAAATCTTTCACTCCCTTAGCTCAGAATCACAACCCTGAGTATGCTTCTAGCCTGCGCATGCCTTGCACGGCTCCAGTGCCAAATTCTGCACTCTTGAAAACTGAGAACAAAAGTTGTCTCTTTCTGAACCCTGCAGTCACGCACTCCTTGCGGACAAATTCCACTGCACTCTATGCAGGAATCTCTTGGTTCAGAATAGAGAAACAATTGAAACTAATCTCTTACTCTCACCGATTTCAATTTAACTATGAAACCTCATACACAGCATATCAAAGCAAATGCATGACAGAAAGCAAACATCCATGAGCATAATATCAACACAGAGAAACAACACAAACCATGAAATTGAATCAAAGTCTTTCTTCTATTAATCCAATCTGTACATGGGTGTTCTCCACAAGTTCTCTGCTTTCTCTTCTTCTCTTGCTCATGTTTCTCAATACGTTACAATGTACAAAGGAGGGTGCCTATATTTCGTTTGCCCTCTCGAATTCTACAACTATCAAATCTACAATTAATTCCTATCCAACAACATTAAACCTATTAAATGCCTTCCTATCACTAAGGACGAGAGCTTAAAGGCTCAAGGTCCATTACATATACAAAGTGCGCTTCTTTATGAATGACTTCATTAAAGAGCAGTGCAACAACTTCCAAGGTATATCAAAATATGTGCTGGTGTTGTCCAGCTGTCTTTTCTGCTCTATGCTGGCTCGCTTGATGTGTTGTGGATGCTCCTGCATTGAAACTAATCTCTTACTCTCACCGATTTCAATTTAACTATGAAACCTCATACACAACATATCAAAGCAAATGCATGACAGAAAGTAAACATCCATGAGCATAATATCAACATAGAGAAACAACACAAACCATGAAATTGAATCAAAGTCTTTCTTCTATTAATCCAATCTGTACATGGGTGTTCTCCACAAGTTCTTTGCTTTCTCTTCTTCTCTTGCTCCTGTTTCTCAATACGTTACAATGTACAAAGGAGGGTGCCTATATTTCGTTTGCCCTATCGAATTCTACAACTATCAAATCTACAATTAATTCCTATCCAACAGCATTAAACCTATTAAATGCCTTCCTATCACTAAGGACGAGAGCTTAAAGGCTCAAGGTCCATTACATATACAAAGTGCGCTTCTTTATGAATGACTTCATTAAAGAGTGGCGCAACAACTTCCAAGGTATATCAAAATATGTGCTGGTGCTGTCCAGCTGTCTTTTCTGCTCTATGTTGGCTTGCTTGATGTGTTGTGGATGCTCTTGCATCATACTCCTCGGCTTGAAAAATTTCATGGGCTCCTGTCCATGAGCTCCTGCACACTCTGTCCATGCTTCTGTAAGACTGCTTCAGTCTCCCAGCTGGCATCCTCCACTGGGTGGTTCTTCCATTTCACCAGGTACTCGAAGTACTGCTTCCACCTAGTTTTCCTTCCCACTCGCTTGTCCAGTATACACTCCACTTGTGGTTTCTCTATGACTGGTAATTGCTTCTGCCACTGGATCACTGGTTCCTCAGTTCCAACCTCTGCTTCATCAGCCCTGTATGGGTATAAATCTGAAACATTGAATATCGGATATATCCCGATGCCATCCGACAACTCAATCTCGTATGCATTCTCCCCAAATTTCCTCAAGACTCTGCACGGCCCGATTTTCTTCATTTTGAGCTTGTTATATGTTCCCCTTGGGAACCTTTCTTTCCTCATATGTGCCTGAACAAGATCGCCAACTTCAAACTGAAGTTGTCTTCGATGCTGATCTGCTTTGCGTTTGTATTCCTGATTTGACTTCTTCAGTCGCTACTTCACCTGACTGTGAAGTTCCTGCATCACCTCAGCGAATTCTTCAGCGCTAGCACTGCTAGTCGTAGCCTGTTCTGACTCCCTGAGTTCAGAAACTCCTCTCGGTTGTGTCCCATACAAAATCTGAAATGGACTCTTGTCTGTACTCCGATTCACAGAATCATTGTACGCAAACTCTACCTGTGGCAACACATTGTCCCAGCTTCTATGGTTTTCTGTCACCAAGATTCTCAACAAGTCTCCCAGACTCCTGTTGACCACCTCGATCTGTCCGTCTATCTGCGGATGGTAAGCTAAACTAAAAGCAAAATTAGTCCCTAGATTTTTCCATAACGTCCTCCAAAAATGACCTATGAATTTCGTATCCCTATCCGAGACTATGCTTCTCGGAAATCCATGCAGTCTGACGATTTCTTTGAAAAACAAATTCGCGATGTGTGTCGCATCACTGGTCTTCTGACACGGAATAAAATTTTCCATCTTCGAAAACCTGTCTACCACCACGAAGATGGAATCAACCCCTCTCTGCGTCCTCGGCAAGCCCAATACAAAATCCATGCTTATCGCCTCCCATGGCCTCTCTGGTATGGGCAATGGTTGATAAAAACCTGCGTTCTGCTTTCGACCCTTTGAATGTTGACAAATTCAACACCTGTCAACAAACCTCTTGACATATGCTTGCATGCCTGGCCAAAAATAGGATTCGCTCAACTTCGCGAATGTTTTGTCATGTCCAAAATGACCTGCTAAGCCTCCGCTGTTCTTTTCCTTCACCAAATTCTCCCTCATGGAGCAATTCGGAATGCATAACTGATTGCCTCTGAATAGAAATCCCTCCTGGATCATGTAGTCTAACCATGGGCTCTGATCCCTAAGAACTGGATTCTGAGCTGCTTCATATGCTTCCCCAAAGTCTGCATCACCTGCATACATGTCTTTCAGATTCTCAAAACCCAATGTTTTGAATTTGAACTCCTGCAACAGCAAACATTTCCTGCTCAAAGCATCAGCCACTTTGTTAGCAGTTCCTGAAATCTGTTTGATTACAAACGTGAAATTCTACATGTAATCTACCCATTTTGCATGCTTTTGGTTCAACTTCTCTTGTTGACTCACAAACTACAATGCATGATTGTCACTGTATAGAACAAATTCCTTGGGTAGCAAGTAATGCCTCCACTTCTTCAATGCCTGTATGATGGCATAAAACTCTTTATCGTATGTGGAGTATTTCAACATTGCTTCATCCAACTTCTCGCTGAAATATGCAACTGGCCTGTCATCCTGACTCAAGACCCCACCTACGGCATATCCTCTTGCATCACATTTCACTTGAAATGTCTTCTTAAAGTCCGCCAACACCAGAATTGGTTGCTCGGTGATCTTTCGCTTCAGCAGATTGAAGCTTTTCTCAGCCTCTACTGTCCAGTGAAAAAATTTGTGCCGCTTATTCACCGTGTCCATCATCGCTGCACTAATTCCACTGAAATTCCTAATGAAATTTCTGTAGAAACTAGCCAATCCATGGAAACTCCTTACCTCGAAAACATTCCTCGGTGATGGCCAATTCTTGATCACTTCCACTTTCTCAGGATCCATCTTCAACTCATTCGTTGAGATAAAAAAACCCAAATAAATGAGCTATGTCTGCATAAATGAAGACTTCTTCATATTGATCAACAACTTCTCTTGTTGTAGTTTCCTCATCACAATGGCCAAATGTTTCAAGTGTTTAGCCTTCGTCTTGTTGAAAATCAGTATGTCGTCCAGATATACAACAATAAATTTGCCGATGAATTCCCTCAGGACTTCATTCATTAGTCTCATGAATGTGCTTGGCGCGTTTTTCAAACCAAACGACATGACCAGCCATTCGTACAAACCTTCATTTGTCTTGAATGTTGTCTTCCATTCATCACCCTCTCTCATGCGAATCTGGTGATATCCGCTCTTGAGATCAATCTTTGAAAAATAATTTGCCCCACTCAGGCAATCCATCATATCATCCATTCTTGGTAGTAGAAATCTGTACCTGATGGTGATTTTGTTTATCGCTCTGGAGTCTGTACACATCCTCCAGCCTCCATCCTTCTTCGGACTTAGTACTGTCGGAACAACACACGGACTAAGGCTCTCTCTGACTAGTCCTTTTTCCAGCAGATCCTGTACCTGCCTTTTGACCTCCTCATTTTCCTGTGGTGTCAACCTATACGCAGCCTTATTTGGAAAACTTGCTCCGGGTATGAGGTCTATGTGGTGACTCACACTCTGCATTGGTGGCAACGAATGAGGTAGTTCGTCCACGATGATATCAGCGAACTCTCCCAACAGTTCCTGAATCTCATCTGGTAAGTCGTCCACTCTTGTGCTAGTCAGGACAATCCTCGGTTTCCTGACCACAAAGAATTGTGGATCTTCCTTCTTCTCCATCTCTGTGAGAAGCTCCTTCCCACTCATNCTTTATCGGAAGCAATTTGTGTGTCCTCCCATCCTTCTCTAAGGTGTATGTGTTCATTCTCCCATCATGAACCACATTTCTATCATACTGCCATGGTCTACCCAATAATACATGACATACATCCATGGGAATGACATCACACAGAATTTTATCC
This sequence comes from Picea engelmannii, assembly GCA_009831015.1. NCBI lineage: Eukaryota > Viridiplantae > Streptophyta > Pinopsida > Pinales > Pinaceae > Picea > Picea engelmannii. The sequence goes on along the minus strand of ML819125.1, from coordinate 40,168 downwards.
TTATAATTTCCTATCTTGAATTCAACCAAGCATTGTTTAGTGACACTTACCCGGTGTCCTTTTTGTAACCACGAGACTTTATATGGACTCGGGTGCTTAGTTGTTTCCAGCTCCAACTTTTCCACCATCTCGGATGAAACGAGGTTGTCGTTGCTTCCGCTGTCCACAATGACTTTGCATTTCCTGTCCTTGGCAGTGCAAGCCGTCCTGAACAACCTGCTCCTTTGAGTTGTGCATTCCACCTCTTTCTCAGGTGTTAAGAGAACTTTATTCATTCCAAGCGATCTTCCGCTATCTGCATCTTCTGTCTCAGCATCACGCCTCTGCACTTCAGTGATGTGAGCTTCTCCAGCATCCTTCTTTTTCTCTGGACACTCAAATGACTTGTGCCCATTCTTCCCACATGTAAAACATGTGATCACTCCTCCTCTTCCTTTGCCTCGACCTCTGGTACGCAGAAGAGTGTTTGCATCAGCATAATCTCCCCGCTGATCATTTTGTTGTCTTCTATGTTCAGGTTGTGGCTTCCTCTGTTGTGAGGTTCCACCTCTTTCAATCTTACCCTAAGGTTTCTGCCATTCCTCCTTGGGCTTCTGAGTTCTTTCTTGGGAAATTGTCTTGCCTCTGGGCTGACTCCTGCCTCGCCCTCGCTGACCTTGTTTACGACTCAGCTTCTCTTCAACTTTCAGAGCCATCTGGTAAGCATCCTCAATGGTTCGGATGGTTACCATGCTTAACTCGTCCTGAATGTCGTACCTCAAACCATTCAGATATCTTGCCACCTTTTCATCATCGCTCTCCCGATGACCCGCTCTAATATTGAGCTTGTAAAATTCTTCGGTATACTCTTTCACCGTCATCAACTTCTGCCTCAGGTTCTGCATTCGCCTGAACAGAGTGATCTAATAATATCTGGGGATGAATTTTTCTTTCATCTTAGCAATCATCCTGTCCCAGCTCTTGATCTTTTGTTTTCCCTTGGAACGTCTATCTGCCTGTAGCTCGTCCCACCATAATGCTGCATGTCCCTTCAATCGGGTGACCGCATGTCTGATTTTCTTGTCCTCTTCGACCTCCTCATAATCGAAGTAGGTGTTAAGAGCTCGGATCCAATCCAGTAACTCTTCTACATCCAGGCTTCCCTCGTAGAATGGAATATCCATTTTCGCCTTCGCACCCATCTTGGCGATGGCTTTAATCAATCTCTCGGTTGATGCGTCTTCTGCTGTGACTTCTTCCGCATGTCCAGCTTCTTCTTCAACCTCGGAATCACTAATATCCCCAGCACCAGCTCCCCGTCTTTGTGTTGTTTCCATCTCCTCAAGCCTTTCTCTGAGATCTCTCATTTGGCGCTCCATTTCTGGATTTCGTGCTGGCCTACCTCTTCTTCGCACATCCCTGTCTTCGGGATCTGGTGACTCCCTTTCCCTTCTAGGTGGCATGATGTATCCTCTTCTCTGCTACAGAAATCAAAGATAATCCCTGCTCTGATACCACTTTTGACGCAACCTTCCCCACTCCTTGGAGGAATGATCGCTCTCACCAGAACCTCCTCTGACTTTGGCCCGAAGAACTAAAATGTCCTTCAACTCCCTCGTCGGAAGTTCTTCACCCACAAAAACTCTCTGCTGATCTCCCTTCAAAATCGGGAAATCGGACTTCGCGATCTCGCGAATCATGTGGTCGCGTGTTTCTCACCTTGCAATTCCCCGAAGTCCGATACGGGTCAACGTTGACTCCCCTCCGCTATCGAAACTTCTCCCTGTCGGGAAATCGCTACTCGCGATGTCAACGAGTTGAAACTTCAACTTCCAAACCCCGATGTGTCGATTCTCCGATGACACCTGTCCTCGTTCTGACTCTTGGACCCCACACACCTGTGGAGATCGGGAAATCAATGATTGGGAATTCACGATTTCTGCGACACCTTTTCATAGGACCTCCCAAGTCCTGAACCCCGATATAGTGCCACCTATACCCTACTAGACCTTGTGGTCCCACACTGCCACGTCACCTCGGGATTTCACGGATCGTGAATCTGAGATGCAAGCGTTCCTTGTCGTCAGGAACCCCGATTCTCCGATCCCCAAGATATTTGGGTTCTCTGACACGTGTTCCCATGATCAACGGCTCAGAGCTTATCGGAGTATCGCTCTTCGCGATATCGCTACTTTGGCTCCAATAACTTGGTACTCCAACTCGCGATATGCCAATATGCGATGTCGCATATGATCTGATGGTCCCCGTGACTCCAGATCAACGGCTCCAATCCCTCCTTGACTTCGAACTCTTAGTGCCTGCACGGTAACCTCCGTGTACCTTTTCACGATCCAACGGCCCTTGGGTCCTTACGAAATCCCTCCAAGGAATTTTCAACCGTCTATCCTTCCGAGCTATTTTCTGCGAAGGGAGATGAACGTTCTCTCTCTCTGTGAAACTTATTCAACCACACACCAACATGTGGAGCTTCTCTCGATATTTTTCACAGCGACCCTGCAATTCTCCTTCTGTGAACTGTAGGCCTATCCCTACTGAGCTTGTCCTTGCTTCACAAATCTTTATGCAAACTTGTTGCACGCACCCCTTGCGGCAAGGCTCCGAATACAACTAAGTATTGGAACTCTTCTATTCTGTGCACCCCTGCAACAGAAATATTTCACTCCCTTAGCTCAGAATCACAACCCTGAGTCTGCTTCTAGCCTGCGCATGCCTTGCACGGCTCCAGTGCCAAATTCTGCACTCTTGAAAACTGAGAACAAAAGTTGTCTCTTTCTGAACCCTGCAGTCATGCACTCCTTGCGGACAAATTCCACTGCACTCTATGCAAGAATCTCTTGGTTCAGAATAGAGAAACAATTGAAACTAATCTCTTACTCTCACCAATTTCAATTTAACTATGAAACCTCATACACAGCGTATCAAAGCAAATGCATGACAGAAAGCAAACATCCATGAGCATAATATCAACATAGAGAAACAACACAAACCATGAAATTGAATCAAAGTCTTTCTTCTATTAATCCAATTTGTACATGGGTGTTCTCCACAAGTTCTCTGCTTTCTCTTCTTCTCTTGCTCATGTTTCTCAATACGTTACAATGTACAAAGGAGGGTGCCTATATTCCGTTTTCCCTCTCGAATTCTACAACTATCAAATCTATAATTAATTCCTATCCAACAACATTAAACCTATTAAATGCCTTCCTATCACTAAGGACGAGAGCTTAAAGGCTCAAGTTCCATTACATATACAAAGTGCGCTTCTTTATGAATGACTTCATTAAAGAGCAGCGCAACAACTTCCAAGGTATATCAAAATATGTGCTGGCACTGTCCAGCTGTCTTTTCTGCTCTATGTTGGCTCGCTTGATGTGTTGTGGATGCTCCTGCATCAATATGGCTTCTTGTGTACTTCGTCTAAAGTTGTTAACTTTAATTCAGCAGAATCTGGTATGTATAACCTGTTTTTGAATCTTAGTAGACCATTTATGTCCAAACTTAGATCTGTTCTATCTAAATTTTCTGCATTATTTTGTAAATTTGCCACTGTTTTAATGTATTTTTCATCATTTTTACTTGCATCCTTTATCCTTTGCTCAAAGTCGCTTTTTGTCATGCTAATTTTTATCTCAAACAACCCATGAATTATTCTACTTAAAGTATCTTCCACTTTGTTTTCCTTACCCTTGATGTGTCTTACCTCGAAATCAAATTCGCTCAAGAAGGCCAACCATCTTGCTTGCCTTGCATTAAGATCTGGTTGAATAAAGAATAATTTCACACCATTGTTATCGGTTAGAAACATAATTTTTTTGGCCATTATATAGTGTCCCCACATTTTTAATGCATGGATGATAACTGCTAATTCCAAGTCGTGAGTGACGTAGTTTCGTTTGTTCTCTTTTAGTTTTCGGGATTCGTAAAAAATAACGTGCCCTTCTCGAGTTAAGACACCTCCCAAACCTTCTTTGCTCGCATCCACACAGACTATGAAGTCTATATCTGGGTCTTCTACCCTTAAAATGGGTGCGGTTGTTAACAGTTCTTTTAACTTATTAAAATTGTCCTGACACTTTTGTGACTAATTAAACTTGGTTCCCTTTTTCTATAGGGATGTTATAGGATATGCAATCTTAGAGAATCCTTCCATAAATCTGCATTAGTACCTGGTGATTCCCATGAATGACTAGATATCAGCTACATCCTTAGGGATAGGCCATTCCATGATTTCTTTTATCTTCTCTGGGTCGACTGCAATACCCTCTTCAGACATTACATGTCCTAGGTACTGTATTTTCTTTTGGAAAAATTCACATTTGTCAAATTTCGCATACAGTTTGTGTTTTCTTAAAGTTTGCAATAATCTTGAGATGTTCTTCGTGTTCTTATTTTGTTTTCGAATACACTAGGATATCTTTAATGAATACCAAAACGAACTTATTCAAATACTGACTGAAAATGCTATTCATTAAGCACATAAATGTTGTTGGTGTGTTAGTGAGACCAAACGATATAACAACATATTCATAATGTCCATATATCGTCCTGAATGCTATTTTACTTATGTCTTCATCCTTTATTCTAACATGGTGATAACCAGATCTTAAATCCAACTTAGAAAAAATATTTTCCCCTCCCACTTGATCAAACAGATCATTGATTCTAGGTAGGGGATATTTGTTCTTAATAGTCACTTTCTTTAGTTGTTTATAATCAATGCATAACCTTAGAGTTTCGTCTTTCTTTTTCACAAAAAGCGTTGGTGATCCCCATGATGAGACACTTGGTCTGATGTATTCCTTGTCCAACAGTTCTTGTAGTTGAATTTTTAACTCTGTTAATTCAGGTAAACTCATTCGGTAGGGTGCCTTAGATATAGGTGTTGAACCAAGCAGCAGATCTATAGAGAAGTCTATCTCTCTTCTTGGGGGCAGTTTAGGTATTTCATCTACAAACAAATCTCTAAATTCATGCAAGACGAAAAAATATTCTAGGCTAGGTTTATTTTCTTTTTCCAACAGATTTGTTACTTGGATAGCAAAAATATGACAACCTTTACTCATGCATTTCTTAAATTTCATTGTTGAAATCTGCCTAGAGGAGACTGGTTTCCATATGCCTTGCACTATCTTAATAATTTTGTTCTCATCCTTGCAACTGAGTGATTTTTCATAACAATCCAAAATTGCTTTATGCCTCTCTAACCAATCCATTCCAATAATTATATCGTAAGACCCTAATGGTAAAATATTCAGATTTATTTTGGTGTTCTGTCCATCTAAACTGAACTCACAATTAGAAATGAAATATGTTACTTTTATTTTTATTCATGTTGCTAGTTGTACTAGCCAAGACTTTGTATGCCTTACTTTCTTAAGTTTATTTGCATCCACTATACCAGGAGCAACATAACTCAGGTAGCTCCTAGATCAATTAAAATAGAAACATGATTATTATTAACTTTACCTTCGACTTCCACCATAGTGGACTGGTGATCATCTTGTCATCCATCCACAATTGCATTGATCTTGTGTACGCTTTAGCCAACTTTTCCCACTCTAGAGGCCTCTTGTAGGTTGTGAATGGTGGTCCTTGCTGCAGAAGTTAGATATGGATAGTTCCTCCTTAAGTAAGGTTCTCCACATTCCCAACATTTTAATGGTTCTTTAGGTTTGTCCCCAAACTTCTTGGTTCCTAGATTAACTGGTTTACCTCCTCCTTGGGTGTTCTGGTTATTGTAGTGAAAATATTTCCTTGGAAATAATTTTGTTGATCCGGAAAGGAGCTGGTTGATAGCCCTTCTTCCACAGGTTCATTCTGTCTTGTTTCTTGTCTTTCCAAGCCTTGGGAAATTCATACCGTTGTTTGTATTGATCGTAACACATTCAGACCTTCCTAAAAACTTCTCTTAAGGTCTTGGGGTTTTCAAATTAGATTATGTCCTTATAGGGCCGTGGTAAGCAACTTAGGAACCGTTGGATTTTTACTTTGTCTTCCTGGATATAAGGCACAAATATTAATAATTCAAGGAATTTGTTGATCAGGTCATCCATAGTCATTTGACCGAGTCTTAGCTCATAAAATTCTTTAGTATTTCTCTCATAATAGATTTATGGTAAATACTGTTTCTTAAAGTATTTCTTGAAGTCTAACCATTCCATCTGTTTTTCCTTTAGGCCCTTGGACAACTTCAGGTCCTGCCACCATATACTTTCTTTTCCTTTCAAGTTATAGATGGCCATTCTAACCTTCATGTTGTTGGAGTAATTGTAGATCTGGAAATACTTTTTTGTGTCTAGTAACCATTCTTTAGACTCCTCCCCTGTCCTAGATTCCCCGTCAAAGGCAGACGATTTGATTTTCTTAAACTCTCCCTACATGTGGTCCACTTTTTTCCTCTTTCTTCCAGTAGGTTTTTTATCTTCTGCTGATGGTGTGCCTTCGAAAGAGTTGTCCTATTTCTCTGCTTTAGGACTAGAATTTTTGGAGGCTCTTTTGCTGACCTCTTCTTCCTCACTATTGTCTTTTGGGCTCTTCTTTGTTACTATGCTACGCAACAATACTTCATTTATATCCTGCTATTCTTATTGTGCGTTTCTCAGTTTCTCATTGTCTATCTTGAAATATTGCAGTTCCATAATAAGGTTTCTCATAGTTTCCAGAACCTGGGTGGCAAAAATTCCTTCAGTGTTCTACCCAGGCTCTCTAGGAGGTCCTTGCTCAACATTATCCTCAAGTCTGATATCCTCTTCATTATGTGCTTCCATTATCACAACAAAAATAATTTTTTTATGTTTTTAACAGTAAGTGTTTTGTTAGTTTTTCATTAAATAGAAAGCATGTGCTAAACAAACATTTTTGGCCCTGTTTAAGGTCCAAGTGTTGTAACCTTTTCTCTGACACCATATGTAATGTACCCCAAATTACCAAATAAAAAAATATTTGATAGGGGCATTAATACTTCTTTACTATGAGATATTTAATTTGTCTTAAACCTGTAATCGTCGCTATCAGAAAATGACATATACGTAAACATCTTTACAAGAGACTAAGACAAGGTGGTCAATCTTTCCATTAAGTTGTGCCTATTACAATTACTCAAAACATGTGTTAACACTTGTCATAACCGGTTAAAGTGTAGCCTCTTCATGAAATTGTGAACTAGTCATGTCCATAAGGTCTGTAGTAACTCTAGCCTACTTAGTTCTCACCTTTTATCAAGGGGACCACAAAAGCATTTCACTAAAGTCCATTTTTTTAGATAAGTCCCAGTATTCTCTACTTCATATCCAAATGAAGGAGAGTACTTCACACTTTAATACAACATCCCATACATTTGATTTATTTTCCTTTATTATAACCCCTTATAAAATTCCATATATCAAGAACTATTAAATCGTGATAATTAGGGACAAAACCCATTACCATAAAGTCCTTATATCTAAAGTTTAAACAAGGCAATGCATTTTTTCTTGAGTTTATATGAATGATTCATCGTATGTCTTTCCTAAAGGTTTAACCTAGGTCGCATACGGGCCTCCTTGCATGACTATACCCTAACTGAATGCACATCCCAATTGTCATAGTAGTGGATGTTCTTATCCATTTTCTGTGTTAAGGTATTCAACACAGTAATTAGTGGGATTAAAACGCACACTAGTTGAACAATGATAGGGTCACATGAATGAGGATATTTAACAATGGGGTTGAAAACCCACCTAGCACGACAAGTCATAACCCTAACATTTCTTTTCCAGCATGGATACCATCCGATTTGATGACAAGGATTAGCACTAACAGTGTTATTGGGTTTGGTTCAATGCATAGATAATACATGTTCGTAATTGCCATTGAATTTCTCTGGTTGATAGTTATGAGGTTTTTCTGAATTGTACAGGTTCTAGGTTATTGTGACCAATGTGGATACACCAAGTGTGTGTGTTCACATGGTCTGTGTACCCAAGGAATCCATTTTCCATTACTTTTTGATACATGAGTCACTTGGGAAACTAATGTTCCAATTCTCCTTTGGCTCTTATGCATTTTCGTAAAAACATCTTGTGTTACCTCTGCAACACTGTTTTGTGTGTATCCACCGACAATGAGGGGATTCCTTCTCTGCGTAAGGTAAGAAAACATTACACATCCCTCTAGATTCCTCCTTTATGAGGTAAGATCACAAAAAACCCTATCGCTTGTGTTAACTGTAGAATATATGTCAGTCACATTTTAAGCTTTGCCTCTGTAGTTAGTTTCCTTTACATTTGCTAAGAGAGAGCCTTCTTTGCGCTTAACCTGCTGAAGTATTTCCATTTGGCTCTGAGTAGGATACATAATTTCTAACTCGTGATGGCTGATGACTTTATCTCTCCCATGGGGATAACCATCTGTTACTCGTAGATTTCATTGGTTTGTAAGCAGTTTTTACACAGGTGGTTCAGTTTTCTTGATTTAAGGATGGTCCTGTAACGTTGTTAGGGTTCTGTCAACAAGTAGTTATCCTCAGTCATTTATTTAATATTAAGTCTTGTATTTTTCTTTGGAGTCACTCATGACATACCTATCACCGAAAACCCCATTGTTGAACTCTGTTATAGTGACCCTAAAATTTGACATGAGGCATCCTGTGTGAGTAACTATATACCAAAAGATTTCTATGTATTTTGTAATACTTAATTTTTTAAAATTTGCGAGGGTTTTTTCGTCCAATCCATGACCTCAGTCTTCTCTTTGTTTCTTAAATCGTGTTATTTTCTTTTTCATTTGGATTTTTCTTGATTTTCCCTCCACCCGAGAACCTCTTAGTTAGATTTATCTCAACAATAATTCCTAAGTTCATTTAAGGGTATTCTCTTTGGATATCGGTTGAATTTTTAATACTCTGTTTCACCCAGTAATGTCCCTCCGAACTATCAACTCTTTGAAAAGGTTACACATCTAGACTTATGGTGGATTATTTCTTTCTCGAAATAAGAATTGTAACAATGTAAACCAAATTCCTGTGGTCGTGATAAGGATTCCCGCATCGTTGTGTATAGCTTAATAAATAAATCTACTTACATTATACGTACTTGTACCGACATTTTTACAATGCTAAAACTCCCATTGTGTGTAATTATTCCAGAACTTAAACAATTTTAAAGGATTTACCTTTACTCTTTGTTCTGGAAACTCGGTGTTTAACTTGTCCAATTTCACTTTGCTCATATGAAAGAAAGGAAAAGAGATTTAAGTATCCATAAATCTATTTTGATTACGTTTTTCTTTATCATCAATCTAAAGTTTTAAATAATTATGAGGGTTGTATCTCGCAACCTTATCTATGATCGGAATTGGGAAATTCTGTGGAACACGTTTTATACTGTGTGTTCTTTATCATTTTGGTTATTAAGATCTTAAGGATTCTTCTTGTTTATTTACCTTCTGAAATGTTTGGTTAAACGTTTGGTTACCATAATCTAATGATGGGTTCCCTGTTTTGCTTGTGAGGGTACCCATCAGGCAATTTTTGGTCCACTCCTCCCCTTCGGGCCCATGGACGATTTTCTCATAGACGCTAAAGGAAGAAAAGGCGTATGTTCCCCAAATCGTAAGCTAAGTAAAGTTCATATATTAAATATGCCATATTTTCATTTTGTAAATTCATCCCGGTCATTATTTTATCTTCAATATTTAAATTTTGTTGACTTCTATCTTAACACTAATTATTAATTCTCGATTTCCTTCCAGGACTTTACACATTCGTAGTCACTATATCCAGGACAACACCTTTCTCGAAAAAGGTATTTGAGTTCTGATTCTAGTGTTAGTTTGAAGGTTTAGACTTGGTTTTCAAGTGGTGATGGGTCCTTACCCAGGGTACTCTATTTGTAAAGACTTGGATCCAACGCCTCTAGCTATACATATCATTTATTATATTATTGTAAATAAAACACATAGATTTTTCTATAACCCAAACACATTACTATTATATATTGAGTAGTTTTTGTAATAAGTATTATACAACAATTAGAACTCCATTTATAGTTATTGTGGTAAAGATGAACTGTAAAATTATTTATGCTTTTGGCACAGTCTTATCAATGGACGATTACTTGAAATTCATATGGCCCAAGTGTCTATAATCTTCATTTGTATGAGTATTAAACGATTATTTCACACTAAAATTTTGTTCAAGAAGCAACATATACATATATATATTTCTATTCTTTTATTCATTCTGAATTTTTTCTTTGGTACCTGTAAAATCTAACGTTCCTTAGGTATTTATATAGATTTGCGTATTTAAATCTACAACAAATATATATACATATATATTTATATCCTGTAATCGCTTCCAGAATTACATTTAGCATTTTCACAGTCCAATGTTCCTTAAACTAAATACCTGTAGGTATATATTCACATTCCTCGTGGAGGTTGTAAATAACACAGTAATAATTTTATTTTATTTACCTTAAGGGCATATCCCATGTACCTACAACAACTAACACACAGTATCTTTCTTAATTTTACTCAATAAATAAAATCAAACTGCAAAGGCTCATTCTACAATTCATTTCATTCTACCAGCCATTAACCAATAAAACAATTCAACAAGGAATAAGTAGATGTACATATTTGAACAAGGTGTTGGGACAACAAATGGAATAGACAAGTTACACCCAACCATAGAATAGAACAGTCAATCTACTTGCTCCATTCACCCCCTATCTTGACCATGAATCCATGAGGATGAACCCTGAATCTCCTCTTTCGCTATATTCATCTTTCAGATCATAAGTTCTCCTTGCCTCACACTCAGAAACCAGTGCTCATAACAACAAGTGATATCATTTTTTGCCAACATACTAGGCAATGTCTTGCCTCCTCCCATATGCTCTATATGCAAAAACATCTTATGCCTAGGTCTTTTCCCCCCTTGGGAATTTTCGTAGCTTTACAAATCCTTGATTTTCAGGTGCTTCCAATGGCCAAATTCCTCATTTTCCACTTGTAAAACTCAGCCCTGAGGTAGTTCAAGCCTATTCCCCATTCATGGAGTCATGGTCAGTTGATTTCAACCTGGTTGTTCCATTTGTCCCTCAACAATTAATATTAAAATGTTTGTCTCTTACAAGTTTCATGGTCAAAGAGTTGGTTGGTCAAATCAAATATTTTCCCAACAGTCAGAATAATTAATTACAATAAACCAAATTCCAAATTCGGAATTGCCATAAATGGCAATAATTTTCCAAATTCAAGTTTGCCAAAAACGAAAATAAATTCCTAAGTGCATAGAGACTTTAATAATAATTTATTTTTGGGGGGATATTACATTACTGGTGTATTCCAATAATGAATTAATGCTTGTTTGTCTGATATGCAATGGCATGCCAGTAAAACTTGTTCATAGTTGTGAATTTGGAGAGTTCCAACATTGAGATTTCCTAACCAGTGGGACTGGAGACCTATAAATAGGTGGATAGCTTGAGTGATTGCATGGTAGTGAAGGGGGTTCACTTTCTTTGGGTCTGGTGTTGGATGGGGAAGAGATTTGGTAGACTGGGATCACTGTGTGGTTGAGAAAGCTATGAAAAATTGATTGTTGAATGGTTGGGAAACTAAATTTAGGTTTGAGACTTGTCCTTCTGCATTCATAGCCTTGGCTCATGGGTGGATTGTTGTAGATATTTTATCTGCAACATAGCCTAAGGTTGGGTGGAACATTCAAAATATACAACCGATTGATGTAATTTTACTTTAAAGATATATTCTTTGCCATGAATTTATATGCTTGTATAATTATTTCTTTTGTGTATTAATATTATCTCTATGATGTGTTTATGCTATGCATGTTGTTGGTTATTACCATGCATGGTTGATTGAGCATTTATTTTATACTTTATCATGAGTCATGATAATTGCTTAGGGTTATTTCATGCTTCTTTAATAACTAATTGGTATCAAAATTTGAAATCATTCCATAAATTGAATTTTAGAAGTACCCAAACAATGGTTATGTTTCAGATCGATCTTAGAGCAGCAATAAGGAATAATTGTTTTGGTTTTATTTTCTAGTTCCATTAAAATGCATCACCTTCATAACTCGATCTGATTCATGATCCATCTAGGAAATCCCAATGCTCTTTCTCATGCAATGTACAAAGTTCCTTCGATGCAATGAACTACTCATGCTCAAAGCCACACAACATGGAGTAACATGCTCCCATGTTACACCTTCCTTGGCTCAATCCACTATCACACACAGAGTAACTCAATCAATGATTATGTCAATGTATACATGTTATTGATAAATTATTAGAGATTCAACTTCAATATCATTCAACCTCTTCACGTAGCACCTCTGCACTTGGTCCTCAACAACATTCAATCCTTCTATCATTCCTCTGTTGCATGTCTTCTTCATTGTGAGATATGAAATATTCTCCTTTCTCTGTCAGCAACATATTTAATAACTTCTACATCTTCATGAATCTATTTTCATCCATCTTGTTGATCGCCCATTTAGCACCGATGTTCAACTCATGTGCCATGAAGAGATGTATCATCAGATGCAGTATGGTTGAAAACCTTTGGTTCTACAGGGTTGTGTTTGGCCCAGCATTTATTTTTGTACTTGGAATTTCCGCACCCCTGTGTGGGTTGATAATGTAATAGGTCTGCATGAGTCATGTCTAGGTTAATTACCTTGGCATCAGTTCACTGGGAGAGTTCCTTTCACTGAGGGTTTTTTATCCTCAGGTTATCATTGGGCCTTCCAGCCTTAATGATTTCCCTTGAGTTTTTCCCTCGCACTTTACATATGTCCTCCAAAGTGGTGAACGACGTACCAGTTGGCTTATGTTTTGGTAACTATATAGGGAATTCATTGTAGATGACCATGCAATATATCATAGAAATTTTTGCGGAATTTCATCGAGTCTAGGTTAGTTTTTTTTAATTAATTAATTTTTAATTAAATTTCCCTAAGTTTCGAGGTTTAATTATTTAATTAATTAATTAATTTTGAGCAATAGTTGTAAAAACTAGATCCTTGGACTTTTGATAGGGGTAGTTGTGCTCAAAATAAATGGAATAGCACCCCCTACATCCATGGACCAAGTTTCAGCTCAGTCAGACAACTTTTGCCATGGGTTAGTCCACCCAGAGTGTTAGTGAGTCTAAAACAACAATTTTAATTGCTAAAGTCCAAACATGGAAAAATGTAAAATTTATAATAATGAGTTAGAGGATGTAAATGTTGAAATAATGGTTATAGAGAGCCTTCCTAAGCATAACATAACCCTCCCAACCTTTTCCAACCTATTCTAACCCCTTACCCACCTTCTACACTCAAAAAGCACGGCCCTCTAGGGGGATTGACGATTTTCCTTGATGGAGGTTGTTGTGACCTATTTGGGGCCCCTTATCATGAGTTATGACTCCCTTTGACCCCCACATCACCTCCTAGGGTGATCCCACTCCTTTTTTCTCATTGATTCCCCTCCATTCCTTCATTTTCACCTTTTTTTTTCTCCCTCCAAGAGGAGTTATGCCCCCCTCTTCTAGAAACTCCACAAATGATTTCTTTTTAAATTATTTAAGACTTCTCACCTTCCTTGACATCAATCCCAAGGTCTCCCACACCTCTTTTCTTGATCCAAACACCCCCTACATTTTTCTACACCATAGATCTATCTTTCAAACCCTAGATGGTATGCCCTAGCCTTGAGATCTACTCATTTGCTTGGTGGTGGACACTTGGATTAGATCCAAGAGAGGTAGGTTTGCCTCTCCAAGTATAAATAGATATCATTTCTCCTCCCCAACTCACCATATCTTGAGCTACTGTTATGCTACTTGATTTACAACTCTCTCTCTCTCTCTCTCTCTCTCTCTCTCTCTCTCTCTCTCTCTCTCATTTTCATGTCATTCTAGCTCTTAGGTTTTGTAGTACTCCTCTCCAAGATATACTTCTTTTGGAAATAAAATTCAAGAAGCTTTGGAGGACAACAAGTGGGTAATGCGTATGCTTGCTTTTCTTATGCATATGGAGGTAACCTTGTGTAATTTATTTGTTGATTCATGCTATATTAGATCTTGAATAAAGTGTTATTTGGGTATGTTAGATGGTGTGTATGCCCTTTTATCCTATGAATCTTAATGAATAACTTAAATTGAAGTGTCGTTTATGTTATTTGCACTAACATTATATCTAGTGTATGCTTGATATTGAAGGAGGATTGTAGGTTAGCTTCCAAGGTTTCATTGGGAAGACCTTGTAGAAGGGAAGGGTCTCTTGAGGCTTCACATACTTCAGCCATCTTGATTATTGCCTTGCTCTATTATTTGCTATACATCCATCACACTTTTCAGCTAGCATACATTGTTTTTGATAGGTCAATAATATTTCAAATACATATCTTGTCTTGTGGAAAGTCCTTGTCCCAAAAGGGCAAGGTTTTCCTTAACTTTGTTTGGTTGTATGTAGCCATCCTAGCAAGAAGACCTTGTTGTTTAAACAGGTACATCAGATATGATAGGAGGCTCTTGGATGCCCCAAAAATACACATACAACACTCAACAACCCCTTGGGGGAACTTGGTAGCTATTTCTTACGCTCTAGTCTTCTTTTTCTAGCTTAAGTAGTGCATTTTTCTTCTTGTTTGCTTATCAGATTGGGCTTGAGGTGTAAGAGGAGAAGTGATATGGCCTCCCCTCTTCTTCAAGCTTGTGGGTAGGCTAGGACCTGGGTAGATCTAGTTTAAATTTCAGTTTTGTTGAGTTTTTCTCATAGCTTGGTCGTGTGGTTTAGAAGGTGTGGGCACCTTCTCAACCCCACGTGGGTAGTATTTTATTTCTTGTAGATCTAGCTTACTTTAGTTTTTTGTTTTGGCTTTGTTGGGCTCCGGATTTATAACATTTTCTCGCTGGTTCTTGAAGATATTGTTTACTCTCCTGAAGTCTTTTGTTTAGCAAATGGCATTCTTTTTGTGCTGTTACACATATATATTCCATTATATACAGAAACCATGAAGTGCTTCCAAAGCCACAAATGAGCGAAGAATTCAACTATAAATACAACAATAATCCTCTTCTGCGGAGAATAGCTGAACTTTGCAAGAATGCAGGGTGTTGGATTATAGAGGATAATACTTATGATTATTTTATGATGGGTTGAAACATACTTGTGTAGAGGCTCCACACATTATCAGTGTATTCTCTTTTTCTAAAGCTTATGGTATGATGGGATGGCAAATTGGATAGATAGCATATCCTTCTGAAGTCAAGGGCCTTGGAGCACAACTGTTTCAATCATTGGACAAAATCTTGCTCTGTATTCACTGGAGCTTGGCCCTGGGGGGAACCGTTTGTTTGAATCGTTGAAACAACTGGCATCAAGCATTTAAATTCGTGCATAACGCAAGGAAGGAAATCGTGGCATGATTGACTATGTAAAACGTGTCTAATCCTCCGGTGATATTCTTAAAACCGTTTTATAACTTCTAGGGTGCAAAGCCACAACTGCCAGAGGTCAGAAGCATTATGTAACCTTGCCAGAGATCTGAAACATTATGTAACATTGCCAGAGATCTGAAACGTGGTGCAACATTGCCAGAGAGAGCTGGAAACGTTATGTAACACTGCCAGAGATCTGAAACATGGTGTAACATTGCCAGAGAGAGCTGGAAACGTTATGTAACATTGCCAGAGATCTGGAACGTATGCAAAGAGATGCGAGGCATTGCCATAGGGTTGGAAAAACGTGAGGCTATGCTCGAGAAAAGAAAGGATGTAGAGAGCCATGCGTGGGGGGATCTGAAATGTGATAGAGTTGTTATGCTCGGGAGATGATAGAGATGGAGCATAGGGTAGAAGAATAGAGGAATGAGAG
>ML819125.1:0-16387 GCA_009831015.1 Picea engelmannii | reverse complement strand
GTTTCTTTTAGCAGTTCAGAGATTAGTTTGGCATCCTTTAAACCCCCTCTTCAGCCCTGCATTTCCTGTGCTGGTTCCTCTAAGTCTACCTTCCCGGGTTGACAATTAAATGTTGATTTACATGATATATCTGCAGCTCGACAGGCTTACTCTATTTCTATCTCATCTCTTACTAAGTCATCCTAATTAAGATCAAAGAAAACACCCTAATAACTAAGACAAGATAATTAAGAACCTACCTAGTTGGGTGAGAAACCCCCAAAGAGGTAAGGATAAGTGTTAAACTTTATTTTTCTCATGTCATGTGATTGATCTAAGTGGATTTATTCTTTTGATGTTTATGCTTTAGATCTGATCTCATCTCTTAAGCCCATTGGGCAACACACTTAATATCTATCTTGTTCTTGCTTAGTTCATTGTTCATTTTCATTCAAGCTCTTAAATCTTCTTAAGCACATATCTTAATCATATGCTTAATATCTCTTGTGATTCTTAATCAATAAGTGGTTATTGTGTTCATTGATTAATATATCATAATAGCCACGTCTTGGGCTTGAGTTTTCTTGAATGGTTTAACTTGACAAACACATTAAATTTTCTTCTTCATCTCATAAGGCAAGTTGTTCTTGCCTTTGGATCTATGGTATCTAATCAACCAATGTGATGTGAATGATATAAATGTATCTATCTCTTTAATCCATTTATCTCATTTACTTCTTATGTGTTGATGTACTTTATGGTTAAATCTTTAACAACACATTTTTGAGCAATTTCAGTTTCGGCCATCTCATTATTTTGCATTTTTTAAGTACTTTAAAACTCTCAAAACACTCTTGTAATCACCTAAAAGTCTACCTAACTATCATATATACTTAATAGACTATTTTAGGGTACCTTAGACCACCATCTAAAACAGGTTTGAGGAAAACAACGGAGGGTAGTGGCAGGGGACTGTCCCGTGGCGCTCCAGGTGGGTGTCCTCTCCGGGAAGTACTCTTACTGTCAGGGCTAACCGTGGAAGCTAGGGTGGGCCTCGTTGCCTTACTATATTGAGCACTCGGCAGTTATTTGGAAACAGAAGGAGCAGGCTTTGGTGAAAGCCAATAAAACTTAAAATCCTTAAGAAAAGCCTAACCATTAAACCCTTGGCCACATCTAATAATATTTGGGGGGTTTGATAGAATAGAGTGTAGATTGTCTTCATTTCTTCATAGTAATTGTGATTAATATTGATAATCGTGTTGATGAAGTAATATGTTGATGATCTAGTGTAAATGATGATGTGATTGATGCTTGAGTCTTCTCAATCCTGCACACATTAAACACACTTGGTTAGATTGTAATTGTGATATATCTTTCTTTTGTAAATCTTGTAAATGAATGTACATGATATTATTTCATTGAGTTATTCTTTACTGTAAATTTGTAACTTGTAAGTCTTGAAACATAGTTGACCCCTTGCCCACTTTATAGGCACTAGTCTTAGTTGACCTAGGGAAAGGATTTGCTTGTCATTGCTAATCCTTGCATATTGCATTGTTTCCTTAGCATTTTAGGATTAGAATCCCCTCTAACCTTAAGAAATTAAAATTAACTCCTAGAACCTAAATCTAACACATCTAGTAACTAAGGTCTACCCCCTTTGGCTTCCCTAGGAGTAAGCCTAGACGAAAGAGGTTCTGATCAAAGTGACAGCGTGGGCTGTGAACCTAGGCATTGTGCCTCCAAGGACACACTAAGTGATTTGGACTTAGCTCACGTTTGCAAGTGTGTATAAGGATGGAAACACATCTTAAAGTCAACAACTTCATCCATGCTTCATCCTAGGTCACTCATTTTCAGGATGTCATCTTCTACTTGGGCATTCTCTTCGATATCTTCATCATCTGCAACCCTGTGATTCTCCAATTTTTGTAATATTTGCAATTCCTTTTCTTGCACATCATCATTATATTGCATCTTATTCTCATTCAAGTACATTCACTTCCATCTATAGACACAAGTTTATTTCTTCTTGCAAACAAGAAAATGATATATTAATGGAAAAAACATGAATTCCATATTCAATCCCTCCTTTTCTTCATCACATCCAAAACAATTACATGTGACTCTAATTTCCACTGCTGTAATTTTTTGCATCTCTATTCTTCATCATTTCTCTTAGATTCAGATCCACTCAAAGCCTCTTTCAATCATATGGAAACATTAGTCTCAATTCTACCAACATGCTACTTAGAACATATGAGCCCAACTTCCAATATAGGAAATATTCCAACTGCATTCCTCTGACAGTCACACTCGCTCATTTCTAATGATTATGCCTTTATATTAAGATAACAATCATGGATAACCACCACCACAACATGCATATCACAAATCCTCTTGTGATCCAAACTGCCTCTTTCTTCCTAAGATAATAGTCTTGGATAATCATTGCCACAACTACCATCTATCTCTAGCATCCATTTATCTCAGAGATTATGTTCCTGCTCAACAATAAACTTTTGGACTTTGCTTCATGCAATGTTATGTTTTCGGATATCTTCTTATAGATCAATCTTTTCCCATTCAAAAAATTCACTCTAACATCTTCTACATCTTTGTTACCTACATTCTAACTATTGGGTTTTAAACTTCCTTGACCTACTCATATTTACGGATAAACCCTTAAGATTTATTTCATAGCCCATAGATAGATTACTCTTCACAAGCCCTTTCTCCATCACTACCTCCTACCATTATTATTCCAATAACACAATTTGAAACCGCATTATCCCAGGTCTTGTTTATATCATGGTTACATAGGAACATTATCACGAAACCAAACCTCAAGACTGTAACTAACTCTCACACCCTTGCAATTCTTTCCTCCCATATTTGAAGCCAACTTGATGCCTTGCATTTTCTTCGATCCTAGAGTTGAACCATGATATGATACCACTTGATGGAGAGGGTTTCCACCCCCTACCTTTAGAGTACATATGAAAGGAAATAATTCCTTCATTTGTGCATATTTGGACTCATAGTTTCCATAATGCTTCTTCCTCATCGCTATATTTCCCTGATTGTCAACCTAATCATGCCACAACCCCTAAGATTTTCCATCAACTATCACTTATCCATGTTTGATTCCCTGTAGCACCGTCAAACAGATGCTACAATACACCAATATGTATTAACCTATCTATGACATATTCACTTGTTGCAACATTCCTCCTTCTATAACACGCCTTCTACTGTAACACACGTCCTGCTGCAACACACCTCCTGTTGCGACATGCCTCCTACTACAACACATCTTCCATTGTGACACACCTATGCTACAACACATATATACTACAATGCACCTCTATTGTAACACATTTTTACTTCACAAATATCTTATTGCAACACATATTTTGTTTTGACATGCCTCTACTATAACATGTCTCCTTATGCAACACCTCTTTTATTACAACACTTCATTTACTGTGACACACCTTCTCTTGCAACACATTCATTGTGAAATGTCTCTACTACAACATGTATCTGCTACAACACTTCTCTACTATAACACACCTTTGTTGCAACACACCTCATGTTGCAATGTGCCTCCTGTTGCATCACCTCTCCTGCTATCACATGCCTTATGTTACAACTCATCTCCTACTTCAACAAGAAACCCACATTGATATCATGCATTCCATAGAAGTTTCTATTCACAATCATTTGTGGTAGATTTAGTGCAGGATTACCATTCAGTTGTGCCACACCATCCTGAATCAATGATGAACTTCTAAACTAGGAACACATTCCCATATGCACATCTCTCATATCTATGGGATGAAAACATTCTTCTGTCATCAAATAAAACTCTTTGCACTCAGTCTCAAACCCAAATAGAAATGATCCCTCATTATCATCATACAATAATATATTCAACAATAGTGTACCTTTCCTCTTGTGACCAAGGTTAGTTAAAAAAAAATAGATCCTCACACATATACACATAATCATGAGTCAAAATGCACAGTCTCTCTCATACGCACACCCACCTCCATATGATCACAAATCAAGAATGGCCTTCTACATAACCATGCCACCTACACAAAAATATCATAAGAGGACTATTCTCGACTAGGATAAGAATCACTCATAGGTTTATAATTATCAAGGAAAGGAAAGGTAATTTCATCATGCAAATAAAAAAAAATATAACACACACTCATCCATACAATTGCACATCGTCTTTATGGTCGTACATGAGCCTACAATCCCCGTTGGGTTTCCATATCGAAGGCCATGTAAACCTCAACTACTTCTCTCTCTCATTGTCTCCCATGACCTATCCTCTTACTGCCTCTGCATGCTACCCTAGAAATATCTTTGATGCCATCTTTTTGTTAATATTATGGTAGCTTCGGGAGGTATGAATCTCTATTGTGACCTATGATGAGATTAGAATATTCTGGAAGGAAGAAAAGAAGTAAAGGAAACCCTAGACGAGATGTCGGCTACAGAAATATAATTAATATGAATTAATTAGTACCAAGAAGGAGAATTTGGCCCTAATAAGTCTGCCAGAACCACTATAAATACAGGGCGTCAGTCTCTCATTTGACACATTCTCAGAATTGCAGAGAGCCAGTTGTACGCACAACAGTTGGTAGTTTTGTGTGCAAGTTTCTGGGGAAGGTGTTGCGCCAGTTTCTAGGTGGGACTATCTAATCAACTTTGGTTTCTATTCTTTCTTGGTGCATTAGCCTTTATTGGCTATTGATTGCTACTAGTATTCTTCTCTGTCAAGGTCAAGGTGCTAGGAGGGTGGTTTCAGCCTATGGTTGGGTGACAAGGGTATTGTCAATGGTAAAACGAGCACAATCCTTCATATTGTAATAGGTTATGGGCCCACACCTCCTTCTTTAGTCTAAACGCTGGAAGGAAGCATAGCTGCTAGGATAATGATCTCGCTAAGGAACTGTCACTAGAGTTACTAGTAGGAGCATCTTCCAAAGGCATTGTCACTAGGCTTACTAGCAGAAGTAGTTGCAGAAACCCTAATCTCATATCTGGCACCTTGTGATGGAGCATTTTTCTCAAAAAGAAGATATTCAGATGAGCCCTAACTCGGTGCACCTTTTGGCTTTCTCAAAAGACAGAAACGATGAAGTTGAAGTTTTGGATCAAGGCATGACCAGTTACTAGTCAACCAAAGACATGAGTGAAACGATCAGTCTTTTACACTACTCATCACTTACTAGAACAATTGAATATGACATGTGGATAATCGATAATGGAGCTTCTAGGCACATGACAAGTGATCAAGCCAGACTCTCAAATCTAAATGAGAAGAAGACCTCGTACAAGGTAGAGCTTGGAGACAAAACCACTTACCCCGTGGAAGGATTTGGACAAGCCTCCATCAAAATGAAAACAGATAACTATGTTCACTTAAGCAATGTTTTATATGTACCTGATTTAGAAAAGAATCTTGTATCGATATCTTTCCTAGAAGACAAAGGAAACATAATAGCTTTCGTGGATGGAAAAGTGTTATCATGGCAAAAATACTCCAGCATAGAGAATGCTAGGGTTATTGGAAGTCGTGAAGGAAATCTATATAGACTACTAGAACAAAATGAAGAATCTCTTATACACAACAAAGTCAACCCCAATGAGCTTTGGCACAAAAGGTGCACTCACATTAACTATCAAGCATTACCCTTTCTCAAAAGGTTGGTTGAAGGAATACCAGAGTTGCGATCTACACATGAAGTAATCTGCAAAGGATGTGCTCTTGGGAAGAATATCAAGAAACCAATCCCAAGCAGCAACAAAAGATCTAAGGAGATCCTAGATCTGATACGCTCAGATGTTTGCGGTCCGATGCCAGTAAAATATCTAGAAGGATATTCTTACTACGTAATCTTCATAGATGACTATTCAAGAAATACTTGGTTATATCTACTCAAGACAAAAGACGAAGTATTCAGCAAGTTTCAAGAGTTCAAAGTAGAAATAGAAAATCTCACAAATAAGAATATCAAGACGCTAAGAACCGATAATGGTGGAGAATACACATCAAAGGAATTCGTTGCATTCTGCAAATCGGCATGGATTAGGAGGGAGCTGATTATTCCTCATAATCCTCAACAAAATGGTGTAGCAAAAAGAAAGAAAAGATCCATTGAAGAAACCGTAAAATCCTTACTAAATGATCAAGGTCTATCCATGTTATTATGGGGAGAAGTAGCAATGACAACAATATATGTGCAGAACATAAGTCCTCATCGTATATTGAAAGACATGACAACAGAAGAAGCTTTCTCAGGAAAGAAACCTAATATGGAAAATCTAAGAATATTTGGATGTCATGTTTACTCTCACATTCCCAAGGACAAGAGGAATAAACTAGAACCTTCAGGAAAGAAAGGGATATCCATGGGAAACAATGATTCATCCAAAGCTTATAGAATATATATTCTAGAACAACACAAGATCGAAGTCAGGAGAGACGTAACATTCAATGAGAAGATAGCCTTCAAGAAATCCATAGAAGAAAATATAGAAGAAGAAGAGATTGAAGAACTTAACGAAGAAATCACGGAAAACGTAAATGATGAAAAGGAACTACCTGATCATCCTATGGAGCCATGTGAAAACATTGATTTAGATATCGTACCTAAGACCAAGAAAAGACTAGCTTGGCTTGAAACTACCATACAAGACGTAGAAAGACTCAAGGTTCTAGAAGGAACATTCAGAAAGAGTAAAAGACCTAAAATATTCTCAAGTTATGCAACATACATGACGAAGCTTCTAGATGAAGAACCTACCACATTTAAAGAAGCAGTTCAAAAGGCAAAATGGAAAGAAGCTATGATGAAAGAGCATCAATACATTATGAAAAATGAGGTATGGGAAATCGTACCAAGACCTAATGAAAAATCGGTGGTAACTTCAAAATGGGTGTACAAGATCAAACATGCAGCAGATGGAAGCGTGGATAAATACAAGGCAAGATTCGTAGCTAGAGGGTTATCCGAGAAGGAGGGAGAAGATTATGATGAAACATTTTCTTCGGTGGCTAGATATACTTCCATTAGAGCTATCATATCTCTTGCCGCTTCCATGGGATGGAACTTACATCAGATGGATGTAAAGATAACTTTCCTCAATGGAGCTATTGAAGAAGAAGTACATATTGAACAACCTCAAGGGTTTGAGGTACATTCCAGAGACACTCACGTTTGCAGATTGAAGAAAGATCTATATGGACTCAAGCAAGCTCCAAGGGCTTGTTATGCCAAACTGGACAGTTATCTAATGAGACTTGGTTTCTCCAAGAGTCATGCAGATCCAAACCTTTATTACAAAGTCATGGACAATGCACCTGTGATTCTACTATTATATGTTGACGATCTATTCATAACAGGTGAAGAGTCTCTCATTATCCAGTGCAAGAAGGAATTAGCTTCTGAATTTGATATGAAAGATCTAGGTCTCATGCATTATTACTTGGGACTAGAAGTATGGCAAAAGCATGGTGAATTATTCCTTGGACAAGGAAAGTACGCAATAAAGATCCTTCAGAAATTTGGAATGATGGATTGTAAGTCCATGGACACTCCTATGAGTGCGGATATAACAAAAGTGAAAGTTCCAGATTATGATCCAGTAGATCCATCTCTATATCGACAACTAATTGGGTCATTGATGTATTTGGTAAATACTCAACTAGAAATTTGCTTTGCCGTGAATACACTAAGCCAGTTCTACGTGGAACCAAGACATGAGCATTGGATAGCTGCAAAACATGTATTAAGATATATTCGTGGGACAATAAACTATGGTTTGAGATATACCACATCTAACGATATACAACTTCATGGATTCATAGACTCTGATTGGGAAGGAAGTGCAGAAGACAGAAAGAGCACTTTAGGTATGTGTTTCAGCTTGGTCTACGCTATGATATCTTGGGGCAGTAGGAAAGAAAAGTTTGTCGCATTCATCACAATAGAAGTAGAGTATATGGCAGCATGCGAAGCATGCACAGAAGAAATATGATTAAGGAAGTTAATCTCCGATTTATTTGATCAGATTCCATAATCGACCATAATATATTGTGATAATCAAAGTTGTATAAGATTATCAGAACATCCCGTGTTTCATGAAGGTCGAAACACATTGAGATCAAATACTACTTTATTCGAGATAAAGTCCAGGAAGGAGAGGTAAATCTCGAATATATCCCCATTAACGAGCAGACAACAGACATTCTGACAAAACCTCTATCTAGAATAAAGTTTGCATATTTTCGAGAGAAGATGGGGATCATGGAAATAAGTCCCTTAGCTGAAAGGGAAGACTCTCCAGGTTAGGAGGGAGCACTAAAAATATTATTGAAAAATATTATTGAAACATTTGTCTTTGTGATTGAAAAATAGTTCAGCTTAGACAGATTCTTTCATGTTCGGAAAGTGGATTGAGATTTCTGACGGACAATGATTTCCCATTGTGATTAACATGGAAAATGGTCCAGATTGTTGATGTATCATAGACAATGACTTCCCATTGTGGTTAACATGGGGATTGGTCTAGGGCAGTCTCTCTTCTTGAGGGTTACTCAAGAATACTGGCCCACCTCACCGGACAACGATTTCTCATTGTGGTTAACATGAGGAATGGTTCATTTTGGAGGTTGATGCACGATAGTCTTTTCCCCTTGTGGTTAACAGAGGAAATGGCCTGAACAGTCATTCCTTAGGGTTTATACATTATCTCCAGGGTGCACTTTGATTAGTGTAGGAGGAATGGCCTAGGGTGGGGAATGGTCCAGGCTCAACAATCAGGGACACACATTCCTTAGGGTTTATACATTCTCTCCAGGGTGCACTTTGATTAGTGTAGGAAGAATGGCCTAGGGTGGGGAATGGTCTAGGTTCAGAAGATAGGACAATTATTCTTTCTTTCTTGAGAAGAATAGTCCAGATATCTCATTATTCTACTCCGAGAAAATATATTCTTTCAGATCTCACAGATGTGAGTGAAAGATTGGCCCAGATGATTCAATTTATATCGTAACATTGTTTCTATGCAGATTGATATCAGATGATTGTTATGAAGATTGTTTGACAGTAGATGTATACTACTGTGGTGGATGTGTTCCATTGTTTGTGACTATGTATCATTGTTTGAGTAGTTGTGTACTACCTTGGCTAAATCACAGTTGTGTTCTATCAATTGATATTGTACCAGTTGTCATGGATATTATCCAGTTGGATAATAATGATGGTGCTCGTGATGCTACCAGCTGAATGGTATGTTGTGCTCAAGACCATACCTCCCTAGCTAGGAGGGAGTGTTAATATTATGGTAGATTTGGGAGGTATGAACCTCTATTGTGACCTATGACGAGATTAGAATATTTTGGAAGGAAGCAAAGAAGTAAAGGAAACCCTAGATGAGATGTCGGTTGCAGAAATATAATTAATATGAATTAATTAGTACCCAGAAGGAGAAGTCGGCCCCAGTAAGTCTGCCATAACCATTATAAATACACGACGCCAGTATCTCATTTGACACATTCTCAGAATTGCGAAGAGCCAGTTGTGCACACTGCAGTTGCCAGTTTTGTGTGCAAGTTTATGGGGAAGGTGTTGCGCCAGTTTCTGGGTGGGACTATTTGATCATCTTTGGTTTCTATTCTTACTTGGTGCATTAGCCTTGCTTGGCTACTGATTTCTACCAGTATTCTTCTCTGTCAAGGTCAAGGTGCTCGGAGGGTGGCTTTGGCCTATGGTTGGGTGACAAGGGTATTGTCAATGGTAAAACGAGCACAATCCTTCATATTCTAACACTTTTATTCCTCCAGAAAATGTTCACTTTAGTCTCTCCATTAGAATTCTCACGCCCTTTCATCTTCCAGATTCATATTCGTCCTTTTCTGGGTGACTCTTCGCCTTCATGCGACCTTCTAGCTTCCATCAACCACACACTCTTCATCAATACGATATTTCCCTTCATAACAGTTTGCATTCCCTTTCCATGCACTTGTCTTCTACTTATTTTATAGAAATGCATATGTCCTGTAGCAACACCCCATCTGTTGCACTACCACACTTTGCATCTACAAAAATGTGTTCACTTCATGTGACCTATCGCATTATATTGCCTGCAACAACCAATCTTTGTCCTAATACCTCTATCATGTATTGCAGTCGCCTTCACTGTGTCATCCCCAAGATGATTTAGCCACTACTGCATCACATCCCCCACATCCCCCTTGGTGTGGTTCTTTTTCTAGTGGCTATGTGGGGTTGGTGTTTGGAGAATATATAATGTAAAATGTTTTTCTAGATATACAAAAGCCTTCCAATTTCTGGAAAACTGATTATATAGGCCTTGCATATTTATTATGTATCTTATTTGCTTCCCAAGAGGGACAAATTTCACAAATTAGTGTAGCATATGCGTTCCTAGTTATGGGCCAAGTATGGTGGGCCCTATATCTTCCCTATTGTACCTCGATATGTTTCCATTATTCCTAGGGATGAGGGAGGTATATGATTGATTGATATTGTGACTCGGGGTAACATATTAGTTTTGAAATGGATGATCTGGAGGGACGATCTCCTTGGAAATTATTGTTGAGGCATCATCTTCTCACTACACAACATATTGTTTCATATGAGATACTTTCAGATCCTAACAACTTCTACGTATCATGTCCTTTTCATATCAAAAGTATCTTGGAAGCATGGAGGAAGGTAATCGACCTGGTGTTGTGGAAAATATTAGGTATTAAGGAAGGATGGGATTTGGCTACAAGACCAATGTTGAGTTGGAAGGTGTAGGGCACATGTGTTGCATACATTCCTCATTTTTAAGGATGGAGACTAAGTAAGAAGAAGAATTTTGTTGGAGGGATTTCTGGAATGCGAGTCCTCACTCTTGGAAGGACCAACAATCCATTTCTTGTGAATTTTTCCTATCTTCCATGGATCTCATATTATTTTGGAGATTATGAATCTTACTCCATAAGAGGACCTATTCAAATTGAATATAGACATACCTTGCCCTTTTTGGCTTGATTGGGAGTGGGTCTTTGGGAGCCCTTTCACCCATTATGATTCTTGGAGGATGTACTCTCTTATTCATTACTAGCATGAGCTCAACCCTATTATTAATTCATGATGGATGTCTATTGAGACAAAGATATGTTGGATGAAGAGATTGCATAATGTGTCGTTAATATAGTTCAACTACAAACTTTAAGTGTTTCAATGGATATTGATTTACAAGGGCCTTACTACCAAGCCATGGTTGGTCAAAAGGAGACTTTCAAATGGGATTGTTCTTTTTCCAAGTCTTATTAGGAATCTGTGCAGTATGAGCATGAAACCATTTTGTACAGGAGGTTGCATTGGAGAAAGGTATTATTGGGTGATTCCAAATATTTGGTCCTCTCATCACTCAATTATGTGTAGCTCTACTTGAATATTTCATCCCTATTTGTTCTTTTGAAGCTTTGGTGCAAATATGTTCTTGAAAATGACATTAGCTCTTTGTCTACACTTTGTCAATTATGGAAGGAAGAGGTTCATATGCAGTTGTTACATAAAGACTTTTTATTGATAAAAAATGTAGGGGTTGGATACAAATGCCTATTAAGATTTTATTGTTGTTTTAGTTTATTTGAGGAAGAGGATGTACATATTTGTACCTTCTAACTATTTTAGTTTCTTTGAGAAAGGGGATGTAAATACCTGTGTACATACCCTCTTACTATTTTGTATATTTTCTATGGAAAATAATTTTATGTTAATGTAAGAAGTATGTCTAAAAAAGAAAAATTAATGTGGGTGGAAAAATATTTGGCTCATTTTGTATTCAAATTTAAACAAAGTGTCAAAATAAAGTAGTGTATATGTAGCATTAGTACTATAATTTTATGGGCTAAATGCTAGTCATAGGACATTTTCCCAATAAAATATGACACCTTTAATTAAACTGTTAAAATCACCATTTTTAAGGGAAAAAAAATTAAAAATTGCAACTTACCCCATACATTCACTTTGCATCCAATTTAAAAGTAGCTAAAATTTTAATTTTAATAAAAATACATCAATATACAAGTAAGTCCTATAAAACCACACCAAATAGAATGAAATTATAAAATGATAGATTAAACTTAGATTAATAGATTAAACAAACTTTCCATTTAAACAATATTTACAAATCATCTCCTTGGAAATTCAAATTTAATGGTACCAAAAGAGATGACCGTTGTGATGCCACAAGATGGAAACGTTTTTAACCATTACATAATATAAATTGAAAAAAGCTAAAAGGCAATAAAAATGACAGTTGGAATGTCGAGGAATCAGATGGAGTTTTAAAAACCCTAGGTAAAAGGTGGCAGAAAAGATGACCTTAGGGAAACGTTCTTAACCGTTAGATTATATAAATTGAAAAATTACCGTTGAAAAAGCTAAAAGGCAATAAAAATGACGACCGTTGGAATGTCGAGGAATCAGACGGAGTTTTAAAAACCCTAAATGTCGAGGAATCATACGGATTTCTAAAAACCCTAGGTAAAAGGCGACCTGAATGGCTTTGTGTTTCAACTTCAATTGGTTTTTCTGCTTTTTTTCATGAGTCTGCTCCTCTCACATTAGTGCACTTTGTAAATCACTCCATGTTTCTCAGTAAGTAAATATTGACGATTTTTGTTTGTATAGTGCAGAGCAGATCTGAATATTTTTATCAGAATTTTCCATCGTCTAGTTTATAGTAAACAATTTTTTTTATTTTTTTCTCCGTAAATATTGGCGATTTTTGTTTGTATAGTGCAGAGCAGATATGAATATTTCCAACAGATCGTCTAGTTTATAGTAACCAATTTTATTTTTTGTTTGGCTTTCAGCTCCACCCGTGCTTGGCCCTATATGGACATAACCCAAAGGAAGGGATCCCATTCAATATTTGCCAGGTTTGTACTACTTCCCTTTCTTTGTTTCATTGATTTATACCATTTATTGTTCGTTTTAATTTAATATTTAAAAACGAAGAAAGGTATTTTAGAGATAGTTTATTTTTTATATTTTACCAGTTTCATAATTTTGTTGGATTTTTTAAAAATAATTCTATTTAAATATGAAACAATAATTCTTGAAATAACCAAAACTGGCTGAGGAGTTTAAGAACACAATAAATTTTCCACGTGAGAAGATATTTAGGAATTACTCAGAATTAGGCATAACAAAGAACTCCATGTCCGGCCTTGCCTTGTGAATTCATTTTCTGTGCAGTTGAGAGGTCATTCATGCTCCACGCTACTTATTTTTGTCCAATTATTTAGTTCTTGGCCGAGGCTAGACGATGCTTTGAATTTGATACATTGAATTTGCTGTTGCCTGGCCACACGATTTTCCCTTTGTTATATATATATATCATTTGTCGTTTATTATATTGCTGCCATAGCTCTTATCTTCTAAACCTGATACTTTTGGCAGAGCTCAATATTGTTGTCAATGGTCATGACGATGTGCATGCCATCACATCTCTTTGTCTTCTTCGAAGTATCAAGCTAGAGGTACGAAACTCTTTTTTACACTTTTGATTTTAGAAATTTTCAAGCGTATGATATTACAAATTTTTTTAATTGCTACTTGAGAATGATTATTCTGCTATTGCGGATTCAGGTTTTCACAGTTATTATTTTTTATTTTTAGTTGGAAACTTGTTTTGCAATTATCATAAAAATATTAACTTTTTATAAAATGCAAAGTTAGATTCAGCATTATTCAAATTAGCATTATTCAAATTAGATAAGATGATATTATTTTATAAAAAAAATTATAAAACAATAATTATATTAAGAGTTATCTTCCGTTTTTATTTTGTTTTATATCATGTGTATTTTTTTGGTTGTGTTATGTGTTTTATTTTGTTTTTTCTATATATCATTTGCATTAGATTGAAGGTTCTATTAGTATCATATCACGTATAAGGCCTAAAGCATCTGTCATAACCTCTAATAGTAATAGCTCTAATAATAACACAAAGAGAGGATGTATAGAATGCTTCAGTATGAGTGCTCATATAAGAAGACCCTTGTGACCCATTAGCAATTGAAATAAATATAGAACATTTTTCATATTTTCAACATCTTTTTTTTATTTTTTAATATTTTTTTAATAAATATTCAATCAAAATACTTAACATAAAATTATTACATAACTTTAATAAATAAATACAGTTTCATTAAATAGAAATATTTTTGTGTGATAAAAAGAATTTCAAGATACATATTTATTAGGTATATCTTAAACCATTTTTTAAAAATGGATATACTAGATATTAATAATTTAAAATAAGAAAGTCCTAGTCTTTTAATCAGAAAATAAATAGGATGATAACATATGGTGTTACAATTGCTTATTAGTTTTTAGTAGTTTCTTGTGCATCAAACCTACAAATGCAAACTCAAATGTTAAAATTATTTTATGGGGATGATATGAATAGTTTCATAAAAAAAAACTGCATAGAGTGAAATTGCAAATTAAAATTTTAACAATAACATCTACTAACATCTACTGTAAGAAAAAACTTTCTTACATTAAACCCCTATATTAAGATTTTTAAGATTAAACTTATATATTCAGATTTTTTAAATTAGATTACCAAATGTTACATTTTCAAAAAAAAATCTCACCTAAACAATCCTTATAATACTCCTTATAATACTGAACATCCCAACCAGCTTCACTTCCTATCTATTTAACAAATATTACAATCTATTTTTCAAAATTGAAAAAAATACTAGTTGTCCACGAACTTATAGTCAAAGTAAGTCAATGTAAATTCCTGAGTAATATCGTACAGTTCATTACCAAACAATTTAGTCTTAGGCTATGGTCACGTGAAACTTTTTTTTTTTACTGGGAGTTTTTCCAATCAATTAATTTAAATTTTACAGATTGGCATAGTTTAAATTAAAAATACCAAACATTAGACCACATCCAAGTTGCGTTTTTAAGCAAATTTAAATTTAAATGTTACACTAATTTGTTCCTCAAAAGGGTTCCATTCATATATTTCCGGAGGCTTATGAACCTTACCGAGCTGTTTTTCGTCACCGGTCTCGGGGTTTGATGATCGAAACTCATAGCATCCACTCCAACAGTTTCCATAAACGAACCTATTACATGGTTGAAATTATTTTACGGACAAAATTCCATCATCAAATCCCCAATTTCTGTCACTTCTGCAACAATTTATAGGTTCAGTTTCCCGTTGATCTTGAACGAAAAAAATATCTCCCGTTCATTACTTATCACCCTAGTGAAAATCCATCATTTTTTTTTTTTTAAATACAAGATGTTTTACACATAATAATTTAGGTAAAGTTTGAAACATATGGGAAAAGTTGTTATTAAATATAAGCTATTAATATAAGATACAAATTTTATTTTTTAAAATGTATATTAGTAATTATTATAATTTATTTATATTTATATTTAATTATATAATAAATTTTAAATATAATTAAATTCTAAATTCTATAATTCCATCACTAAATCATGTTTTTATTTATAATAATTTTTATTACCATTAAATTTTTAATTTAACATTTTGTATCTTTATATCTATAACATATAACTATTAAATTTAATAATATATATAATATTTTTTTTTTTTTTAAATATGTATACTCTTAACATTAATAATACATATAATTTTAATCCATTTAATATATTTATCTTTAATATTTATAATCTTCTATCCCCTAATTTAATAAACATAATCATTATTTTTTTTTTTAAATAAAAAAGGTGTAGTACTTGCTATATTATATTATCTAAAAACCTTGGCAGAATAAGTTGTCACAAAGCTACAGTCACCAAAAGATGCTGCCGGTAACCGGAAACCAGCATTATTGGGAAACATCTAGCAGTTATACAGTTAAAACATTAAGAAAAGAGGCATCTGTCCTGCCCGTAGGAAACCAGGACAGATGCCAATGGTCTAGATAAAACTATAACAGTTGTACAAAAAGACTGAAAAAACAGGAAAACAAGGAGCCTAGTCACCCGGTGACGTGTCGCTCCCACCCATTCCCACTTAGATAGCAAAACTCTGCATGCAAAGGGGACACTTGCGCTGAGAAGGAACCCCGGAGAGCGCGTCGATGAGAAAATCAATACGCTGGCCCATAATGTTGGCCCTGTGTTCCAAGTCCGCAATGTGGCCACGGAGCTCGAACACCAAGGCCAGTTGTTCATCGCTGAAGCAAGGGCTATGTGTTCCAGCGTCCTTGTCACTTGGGATAGCCGTCGTCCGAACCTTCACCTCGCCAGTGCCCGTCTCAGGCTCTGCCTTCTCCATCTTTTCTGCTTCG
>ML819124.1:49474-65808 GCA_009831015.1 Picea engelmannii | reverse complement strand
AGTTATGTGACATTCCACATACCACCAGAAATGGAATGATATGTAATATCCATATAGAATAGTATTATCTGAAAATATATTATAACTCATACTGTTATCCATCAAACAAACTTGGGTCCATTACCCAAACCTGGGGTCTCCAATTTCTCATGGCCATAACTCTCTAACCGCAAGGAGTTATGTGATGTTCCACATACCACCGGAAATGGAATGACAAGCACTATCCATATAGGATCTCATTATTCCACAATTAAGCATGGGTTCTCTTAATCCGCAAAGTGTCTTCCTGTGAGGGCTTTCACCATAAGGGGACCACTTTGGAGTTCATTCATCTTTACTTCTTATCAACCATGACAAGACAATAATGAATCATATTTACATCAAACAATCTTGGGTCCATTATCTAAAACTTTGTGTTGCGGGGATTTCTTCAAGGGTTGACATCAATGACAACCAACCTTAATCAACAGTTCCTCAGGTTGTTTCTTATAGAGAAACAATGCCAATGAAGACTATGGAGGAAAATATCCTCCCCGCTCTAGGCTACAGTGAAAGATTTCAACAGACAAAGGGGGTAACCCTCTATGTATAAAATTTCAATATTTTACTCTTCAAACAATTTCAAGAGAATGAAATTTTAATAACCCAAACCTTTGTTTCAAAAGCAATTTTTGAAGCAACTTAACAAAAAAGAAAGAAGTTTGAACTTTATGCAATAAACCACAATTATCATATAATCATTAACACAAAGGGCACTATATTCTCATTTTATCATATTTAAAATATAAATTAGAAAATATATGAAACAAAAAACAAAATATGAAAATACAACCTCTTAAACATAGTAGTTATCTATAAATTGACCATTTCAGGAGAAAAGGTGGAATTGATTCCTCAAAATTTAAAAAAACAAAAAATTCATAAATTCTCCAATACGATATTCCAAATATGATAATTGCTCACAATGAGACAGTGGTAAATGTTGTGAAATGAAACCACTAAAGAAAAAAAATGAGAATATCATATAAACCTCAAACAAGGAAATTCATAATACTTAGCAAGTGTGATTGATCCAGGATCTTTTCATCAAAATGACTCATAAAGAATTGTATTAAATGAGCATAAATTAAAGTGCACTATAAAGAAGGAAAAATCAATAATGAAGAGACATAAGCATCAAATATGAACACAAAAAACTTGATAACGGAGTTCATCCCTGGTGGACTACGTCTCTGGGTCCTGCTCTCAAATGGGTAGGCCTTTTTATTAACTTGGCAAAAGAATTTGGAAAAATACATAAGTATACCTCATTCTAGAATTAAGCTGCAAAAGTTTTGCTCAGATCAGAAAACAAACATCACCATTGAATTCATGGCGTCAAATTAGCCAAAAATGATTGTCTCCATGCCTCAATTTGACTCTGGCACTCCTAGGCCCTTGAGAAATCTCGTCTTGGTTTTCGTGTCTACTCCCTGCAATTAAGTCTCTGTATTGTGTCTTGAAATTTTTGCCTATCCATACCTTCAAGCTTACTCCTTCTTGTGCATGGAAAGAATCATATTTTAAACAAAAAGTGGGGCGAAATAACCAACAGAGTCTGTTTCCCCAACAATGGCGGATGCTATTGTTAAGGTGTTGGATAGGGGGAGGTCCCAGGGTTGAGCCCGCGGGCCTCCTCTTTTGGGTTATTTTTATAACAATGTATGTATATATATTTTATATCTTCTCCAAGTTTGGAGTGTTATTTGGATACGTCATAGCTTGTAGTTTGGTCGCAGGATTTGGCGAGCCTCCACCAGATTTATCGGGCCTGTATTGTTTTTATTTTTGAAAATCTGGTTTCGAGCCCTCATTGGGCATTTTCCCACTACCACGTGGCAGGCCATGATTGGGCCATATGGCATCCAACCATTGGCCCATGCTAACCACTTGCACAATCACTTTCCATGTCACCTGCCAAATCATCCTGCCACAGGTATGCCACATGGTTGTACGTACTGCAACGTGGTGCTTTTTCATTGGTCCATGAATTGACCCTAAAATGTCAAAAACGAGTGACACGTGGCATCCCCTGGTGTTTCCACATCACCATGATGATGTCATCATGACACATGTCGCCTTCTATGTGTGCCAATTACACTGTACATATGTTGACGTCATTTGTATTGATGTTGACTTCAACAGTACAGATGCTAACTCATCTTTATTGACTGGGCTAGGTTGACCAAAACTTTGACCGTGAATATATTTTGATCTGTAACTCCATTTGAGGAGCCATTTACATCGTTGGAAATATTGTGATGCACTCTTTGTGATGATGCCAATTTCACTGAGTTTTGAGGACTTTGAAGTTTTTCCCTTTCTCTATCTATTGAGGCCAATCTGAGCTTCCTGAGTTTCTTATGCGCATTCTGAGATGTCCTTAGTCTTCTCTGGATCCTTTTTGGATCACGCCTTCCCACTGAGATATTTTTGGACCACCAAAATCTTTAATCAATCAATAGATAATTGAGGTAATAGTTCCCTCACCTTGTCCTTCTCAATCCACTTTGCCTTGCTTGGATGTGTTCCCTTTAAGCCTACTCGAAGATAATAAACATCACCCATGCATGAAGTCCTCATTCTTCTGTTGAGGATGATATATTATTTTAAATCATCCAAGTACTCAAGAGAAAACTCATCAATTGAAGGTATTGAAACTTCCTCACCCTGATCCATGATCATGGAAGGCTCAAAAAGTTTCAAGTTCTCTACATTTACAACTGAGTAGATCTGCATATAAGGTGGAATATCTATATGAAAATAATTGGTACCACTTTTCTCCAAAATAGTGAAGGGTCCATAACAGATGGGATTGAGTTTATTGCCTTCACCCTTCAATATTTCCTTATTGATGTGAAGCCATACCTGGTCTCCAACTTGGAACTGATGATAAACCATGTGTTTATCATGCCAAACTTTATACTATGCTTGAATTTTCTCCAATTGTTCCCTGACTGTTTGGTGCACTTGATGGATCCTATGGATGAAATTGCGGGCTCTATCTTCATTTCTTTCTTCATTTGAATCAACATCTCTCCCATACATCAAGTCCAAAGGAACTTTAGGTAAATACCCAAAACATGTCTCAAAAAGTGAACACTGAGTGGAGGAATGTAAGGCTCGGTTGTAAGCATGTTGTACATAGGGTATATGTTCATCCCATAACTTGGGATTCCTGCTGCAGTAGCCTTGAAGAAAAAGTACCACTATTCGGTTAACAACCTCTGTCTCTCTGTCGATTTGTGGATGGAAAGTAGTGATCCTCTTCAACTTGGTGTCCATCATTCTCCACAAACTTGTA
This sequence comes from Picea engelmannii, assembly GCA_009831015.1. Classification (NCBI taxonomy): domain Eukaryota; kingdom Viridiplantae; phylum Streptophyta; class Pinopsida; order Pinales; family Pinaceae; genus Picea; species Picea engelmannii. The sequence continues at coordinate 62,465 of ML819124.1, read as the reverse complement.
TAAAAATCCCCAAGGAATCGAGTATCTCGATCCGAGATAATGGATATGGGTAGCCCAAAGTGAACCCAAACATACTGAAATAAGAGATTAGCAGTCTGCTCAGCAGTGATCTTCTTTTTACATGGCATTAAGATACACATATTTCTGAACCTATCCACTACAACATACAATTCGTCATGACCCCTTTTTGACATTGGTAAACCCCCTACAAAATTCATGGAGATACTTTCCCATGGATGGGATGGAACAGGCAGTGGTGAGTATAGCCCCAGTTTTCTATTAGTGGGCTTACAAGTAGAAACCATCACACACCCCTTTACATATTTAGTTACAATTTCTTTCATCTAAGGCCAGTAAAAAAACCTCTGCAGACGAGCCATAGTTTTTCCTACCCCAAAATTCCCAGACACAAGAGAAGTGTGAGTTTCTCGTATTACATGGACTCGTTCACTTGTAGGAATACACAGCTTTCCAAGATGGTAGAGTAGTTTTCCCTACAGGCAATCATTCTCTACATGTGCACCATGGTTTAGATTCTCATATACTTCTTTAAAATCTCCATCAATGGCATATTGTTCCACATAGCTATCATGAGATAAAGAAGTATCCTTCAAAATAATAGAAGCAACAATAGGAGGTCTAGAAAGCATATCATCTACCTTGTTACTCGTACCCTTTTTGTACTTGATTACCAAATGAAATTGTTGTAGGAAACCCATCCATCTATAATGTCGATATTGTTGCAGTTTTGTTTGTGCTTGGAGATATTGTAAGACTTGATGATCTGTATGTATGATTTTTTCCTTCCCTAACAAGTAGTGCTTCTAGTTATTTATGCTTTGAACTAATGCATACAACTCTTTATCATATGTAGGATAGTTAACAACAACTTGGTTAAAAGTTTCATAGTGGTAACAGATAGGCTTACGATATTGCATCAATACTGCACACATAGTGTATCCATTGGCATCTGTTTTGATCTCGAAGGGATGTTGAAGATTCAGCAGTGCTAATACTAGTGCGGTACTAATATTTTATTTCAAAGTGTCGAAATATTTTTATTTCTTTCCTCCCCACTGAAAAGTGTTCTTCACACTAGTTAAGTCATGCAAAGGAGTTTCTATAAAGGATAAGTTTGAAATGAATCTCCTCCAATACTAGACTGCACCTAAGAAGCTTTGTATTTCGGTTACATTTTTGGGCTCAGGCCATTTTACAATTACATCAATCTTGGAAGGATCAATTTTCAATTTTCCTCCTCCTACAATATGACCTAAGTACAAAAGTGCAGTCTTACCAAATTCACATTTGGACAATTTTACCTACAACTTTTCTTGTTTCAAAGTATCCAATACTTGTTTTGCATGCCTTACATGTTCATCTCAAGTCCTACTAAATATAAGAATTTCATCTAAATATACAATCACCAAATCATCTAGAAATGGCATGAATACATCATTCATCACACGCATGAAGGTTGCTAGAGCATTACAAATACCAAACGACATAACTAACCACTCAAACAATCCTTGTTAGGTTTTAAAGGCAGTCTTCCATGCATCCTGTTCTGCAACCCTGGTCTGATGGTATCCACTGCGCAAATCCAAATTAGTGAAATAAACAACATTCTATAACTTATCAAGTAAATCATCTATACGAGGAAGAGGGTATCAATTTTTCACCATGATTTTATTTAAAGCCTGGTAATCGACACACACTCACCATGTGCCATCTTTCTTTGGCACCATCATGATTAGAGAACCACAAGGAGATGAGTTGGGCCTGATGGCCCCTTGATCTAATAAGCCTTGTACCAACTTCTTGATCTCCGTCATCTCTACAACTGACATCCTGTACATGCCCACATTAGGAAGAGGAGAATTATGTTGAAGATGTATTTCATGTTGGATTTCCCTCTTAGGAGGTAATCCATCTGGTTCCTAGAAAATATCATCATACTTAGAAACAATATCAAATATTTATTTCTTATGAGAAGGTTCACATCCTTGGAAAGCATCATATGTTCTTACATCTTTCTCCCTTACGACCATGAGTACATATCTCTTATTAGTGTTTATGAGTCTCTTCATTTGTCTTGCACTAAAATGTGTTGTGTTTACCCTCATGCTGTGGTCTCTAACAATAAACTCCACTCCCCCCTTAGTAAGGTTATATTTGTTCTTATGATGAAAGAAGACTTATTTTCTATCTTAAAGATAAGGACTCCCCAACACTATGCCACATATATCAAGTGATACAACATCCAAATTCACTTCATCAATCAACTTTGAAGCAATAGAAAATATGACCCTACATTGCTTGGTGACATTAAGTTTTTCTTTATCACATACCCAACCAAGAGGATAAGGCTTTGGATGTGGTTTGGTTTCAAGACCCATATTTTTGACAAGTGCTTCAGATATCAAGTTTACATGGGAACCTGGATCAAATAGTGTATCTATCTTAGTGTGTTTAGATACAACTCTTATATGAAATAATTCATTCCTCCTTTCATCACCATGAGATTCATTATTGGAATTTGAACTAGCATGAAGGGAATATTTACCTTGTATTCCAACTGATGTGATCTTTTCTTCATCTCCTAAATCAGAACCAAGATCTTTTTGCATTGTAGCAATGGTCTTTGTCTTCCCCTTTCCATCGATCTACTTCAATCTCTTCTCTGGATGTAGTTTCCAACAATGTTCATCACTGTGACCATTTTTCTTGCAATGAGTGCAATATGGTTTTCCTTCTTCTCTCTTTACAGTGGCAATCTTATTTTCCTTCCTTTTAAACTTCTTAAACTACTTATGTGAGAGTTTGGAAGGTTTCTTTGGGGGATATTATTGAACATGATTTCCCCTGTTCTCAAGGTGAGTGGCTTGCACACAAACTTCATCAAGATTGGTGGGGTAAAACAATAGAAAATTATTATGAATATAACTATGAAGTGCGCCAATATACTTCATTAAAGTTTCATAAGAATCCAAAGGAATGTTTAATGCAAGAGATTTCTTCCTAAATTCTTCTGTGAAACTTTGTACAGTTTGACCTTTAATTTGTCTTAAATTTTTCCATTCCATCATTGCTTTACGTAAATAACCCAATGGATAAAATTGCTTCCTTATCATTGATTTAAATTCCAACCATGAGGAAATAATATTACCACACTTACTTATGTCCTGAATTTTTCTCTCCCACCATACGAGAGCAGTGCCTTCCAACCAAAGCGAAGCCAATTTCACTTTAACGTCCTCTTCATCAATATTTTGAACACGACAATATACTTCAACCTGCCAGATCCAATTATCTATCTTTTCGGGATCAACATATCTATTAAACACAGGTAAAGCAAATTTTACATCAAGATTTAATAATGGTTTCTTAAAAGAAGATTTATGTCTAGAATGATGAGAATTCTCAGAGGAAGAAGAACTAGAAATTGATGGTGAAGATGGAGGCTAAGGATGATCTCCTCCAGCCCCTTGATTTACTGAAGCATTATCATCAGCTCGTGCTTCTTTTTTCTTCCCTTTCTTCTTCATCCTCTTCTCGTAGTCTCTATACATTCGCTCGATCATTTCTGACATGCAATAAAAAACCATATGGAAGTTTTTCTCATGTTCATCAAGTGTGTCCTCTTCTGCCATTTTCTTCCTTCAGGATGCACGACCAACTTCAAGATTGAAAGTCTTAAGATTTCCTTCACCCTTCTTATTCTTGGACCTAGTAACCATTCACACTCAACAATTCAATTCAAAGATGACTTCTCTGATACCAACATGATCCAGGATATTTTCATCGAAGTGACTCATAAAGAATTGTATTAAATGAGCATAAATTAAAGTGCACCATAAAGAAGGAAAATCTCAATAATGAAGATACATAAGCATCAAATCTGAACACAAAAAACTTGATAATGGAGTTCGTCCCTGGTGGACTACCTCTTCGGGTCCTGCTCTCAAATGGGTAGGCCTTTTTATTAAGTTGGAAAAATAATTTGGAAAAATACATAAGTATACCTCATTATGGAATTAAGCTACAAAATATTTTCTCAGATCAGAAAACAAACAACACCATTGAATTTGTGGCATTGAATTACCCAAAATGGTTGTCTCCACGCCTCAATCTGACTCTGGAACTCCTAGGCCTTTGACAAATCTCGTCTTGATTTCAATGGCTACTCCTTGAAATGAATTCTCTGTATTGCATCTCAAAATCCGTTCCCAATTGTACCATCGAGATCCCTCATTCCTGTCTATGGGAATACTCAGATTTAAAAAAAAAAGTGGGATGGACTAACCAACTGATTCCATTGGCCCAATGATGACAGATGCTATTTTTAAGGTGTTGGATAGGGGGAGGTATCAGGTTCGAGCCCACAGGCCTCCCCTTTTGGGTTATTGTTATAAAAATGTGTGTGTGTGTGTGTGTGTGTGTGTGTGTATATATATATATATATATATATATGGTTTGGAACTTCACCAATTTTGGAGTGCTTTTTGGATCCATCGAAGCTTGTAGTTTGGCCGCCAAATTTGGTGGGCCCGTTTTTGTTTTTTTTGAAAAATCGGTTTCGGGCCCTCATTGGACATTTACCCACTGCCACGTGGCAACCCATGAATGGGCCATGTGGAAACCAACCATTGGCCCATGTTAACCACTTGAACAATCACCTACCACATCAACCTACCATATCATCCTGACACATCACCGTACGATCTTCCACATTGTTGTACGAAGTGCCATGTGGCACTTTTTCATTGGTCCATGGATTGACTTGAAAATGTCGAAAACGAGTGACACGTGGCAACCTTTGGTGCTTCCACATCACCATGTTGATGTCATGTTGATGTCATGTTCATGTCAGCATGACATATGTCACCTTTTTCATGTTCCACGTACATTGTACGAATGTTGACATCATACATATTGATGTTGATGTCAGCAGTATGGATGTTGACTCATCCATGTTCTCTGGGTTAGGTTGACCAAAACTTTGATCGCAAATATCTTTTGATCTGTAACTCTGTTTGATGAGTTGTTTATGTTGTTGGAAATCTTGCGACACGCTCTTCGCGATGATGAAAATTTCACTGATTTTTGAGGACTTTGATTTTTTCCCCTTTCTTTGTCTATTGAGGCCATTTTGAGCTTCCTGAGTTGCTTCTGTGAATTCTGAGTTGTCCTTAGTCTTCTCTAGATCCTTTTTGGATCAGATATTATTTATAAAATTCTATTGATTCAAAGCATAAACCATATTAAAAAAGTTATTTTGAATTCAAGTCTCAAAATTTCTTTCTCAAAGCTTTGGAGTCTTTACGAAAAACAAAGTACATCAATGCTGATAAAACAGGCGATGAATCCTTCGTGTAAGAAAACATGTAACTACATAAATAAAATAAATACTAGGATCAATAAGACTACTGAGGAAATTTTGTGTGATCAGTCTAGAAATGACCCTCTTTTCTTCTTCGATTATTTTCTTTATACCTACTCTTCAATCATTTCTTGTTAAATTGCTTTAAAAATTTCCAAAAATAGATGTAATGATGAAAGTGGATTCCCCATTTTTGGAACAACTATCATAACATTTTTTTGAAAACATGTTTAAACTTTCTTCTTCTTCCTGGGCTTAATTTCTCCACATTGTGTCAGAATTTGTGTTGAATTAGTTGCAAGAGGCACACCTTACATAGACACAAATGTTGTTGAAGTAATGGGAGTTGACATGGAAACTGGGAATGTCAGAGACACTAATGCTATTACTGACATGGAGGTTGATGTTGACATCATCATCTGAGCTAAAGTTTGATTAGTTAGTAAAGGCCTTTTATTTGTCAAGTTTGAAATTTTCTACCATTCATTTCCATCTGGTATTTTCATTGTCATCATTTTCATGGTGGAAATATCTAACTGCATGTAGAGATCAAAGTTATCAAGAGGGAGACTTCTTTGGATTTTCATCAAAGTACATAATAGTAGAAAATATTTGAACATGTTTTCATAAATAATTTTCCCTTTAATAGGACCCATCACATCCTGGAACTGTTCATGATTTGATCTTTCCTTTTTCAATTCTTGCTCATAATATTTCCTTGAAACTCACCAACCATTTTCAATCCATGGAATCGGTAGTCGTAATGAATATGCCTCTAAGAATCAATTTTTAAAATCATTAACGAAATCTTAGACTGCTTGGATTCTATGTTGAGAAATAAATATTATTTTTTTCTTGACATTAACTTGTCATGTTGCCATAACAAATGTTTTTCTATCATTTATTCTTAATAAGTTCAAGTCCTCCATTGTTTTACTACTAACAAACTTTATTAACTCATTCATATTTTAGACTTTGTCTCCCAACTGTTTTCAATCTTTGTTAATTTGTATTTGGATTATTCTCATAAAATATTTAGTCTATGATATCACATCAAAATGAGTTCTAAATGGTTGCATTACTTTCTTCATTTGATCCCAAATACATTGTTTTTCCCTATCATATATTTCTTCGTAGCAATTTTCTGTTCATATTTATTTTGCAAGTTTTCAAGATTAATAATTTGAACATGTTCGACAATATAGGTATTCTAACAGAGGATGAACACATTTAGTAACCACTCACACAACTAGGTCAAATATCAACACACTAATGTTTTGATGTGGTAAAACCCCTATGGGGAAACATCCACGACCCCAGCCAATGCGAACACTTGGAGCAGTTTATTAATGCAAATGAAAAAGATTACATAGAGATTTTACAAGAGAGTTTTTCACAATCTATCATCGACAAATGGCCCTCCATGCTCTTTAAATAGAGATCATGGATAAATCGAGTGTTAAGACATGAATCAATGGTTGTTAAGATCGAGGATAATATGAATCATCGGATCACTCTATGTCGGGAACATATCGTAACCGTTGGATTTCCTAACTACAAATGCATATTAATGCATACTAAAGGAACACACTATTACCTAACGACACATTATACCAAGTAGATCTTAACTAACTCCTAAGTGTCTAGCTATCCTAACATCCCCCCTTAAGAACAACTTAGGATAGGATTGAAGGATTTAGAATATTGACACAATACGAGAAAGAAGGAGGCATTAGAGCCTATCCCCCTTTGATGACAACTTCCAAAACTCCTAACATATATCAAATTTTGGAAAACTTCGCTTCTATAAGAAACTTTGTGAAAATGTTTGCAACTTGATCTTCTTAAGGGAAAAAGAGAACTTCAATAACTTGATCATGAATGAGATTTTTGATGAAGTGCATGTATAGCTCGATGTGTTTGATGCATTGATGTTTAATTGGGTCTTTGGAAAGCTTTATGGAACTCTAATTGTTGCACCAAAGGTTGTTCGGATGATGCTGCTAGAATCCAAACTCTGAAAGGATATGTCGAAGCCGCCAAGCTTCCTAAATTGCATTTACTATTTCTCGGTACTGTAACATCCCCGACCACCAATGATCTGGAAATGAAAAGGCTTGTATATTGGAAATATTTGCAAGTTTTTAAATAAGTGTGCTTAGGAAAAATGATCAATTTGCAAACACATAAGTTAGAGAAACTTTCACATTCAAGATGAAAATAATAACCAACAAATAATAGTGAACAGTAAACACATAACACAACAAACGATAAAGGATTTCACCCCTCTCTTGGGCTACATCTCCTGGTCCAGCTTCCAATGGATCTTTTATATTATTTTCTCAAAGTGAGAAAAACAATGCTTTATAGTGCTCAAAATGCCAAATATATGCCTCTAATGGCTCTAGAACGTCCAAAAACCCCTAGCTGGGCTTTTTTGGCACCTGGTTTGGCCAAAAAATGAAGAAGATATAGTTCCTGGAAGTTTTCCCCTTCAAGCTTGTTGTCTCTGGTTCGCCAAAATGCACCTTTGTGTCTCTAACCTAGCTTCTGGTTGTTTTTCGTGCCTAAACCCAACACCCACGTGCATTCCTATGATTAGTGCCAAAATGTCGCACTGTTAGCGGATCTTGGGCCCCCAAATCCGGAGGTGTTGGGTGCATGGGGCCATGTGGCCAAGTCTCAACGCGAAAAGGGGCTCTGTTGCCAAATGGCATGAGCGCTAGACAAATTGCAGGTTAACAACGTGGTGACAGTTTGAAAATTAAACCCGTTTCATGCTCGTGACTCCCGCGCTTTGTTGCATGGTCATATTGATGCAGGAGCATCTCTCCATGCCAGCCAGCCAGCCAACTAGCCACGTCAGCGTGCACGCATTCAAAAGGTTGAAGGGAGGCGCAACCTCATTTAAAATTTAAATTTGAATTCAATGTAATTAATGTGCTTAGGATAGTGAGCCATAGAAGCCATGCTTTTATGCAGGCGTTAGGTACGATCAACCTTTATTGTAGATCGGCTGAGATCTAGATCCAGATGTTGGACTAGATGACCATTGAATGTAATTTATTAGAGTAGGTAGACCTGGAGGGAAGTGCTAAGAGCCCCTCAGGTAAAAGAGATTTTAGATCTCATTTTGAGTTAGTTGAGTTAGGATGATTGTAGGAGAAGAGCTAGAGAGAGCTCAGGGACACTATTGTAAAATACAGGCATTTGCCATTTAATATAAGAGAAGCAGTTTTTCCTGCATTATTATGTCTTATACGCATGTATGTATGTGTTCTTTGTATATGCTGTGAATGTATGTTATGTGGATGCATTTGCAGGGAGTCTATTTGATTTCAGGTTGAAGGTCTTTGAGGCTTCACACCAGGAGGGTGTGACAGAACGTTGAGGGTTATGAGAGCCGTGCATAGAGGATGCATTTTTTATCTCTGCGGGGTCAGACAAAGACGTGTTGAAACACAGGACTGAAGTCAACAACTCAGGAAGAAGACCTGTGAGGTTACTGAACACCTCAGGAGGCAAGGTTGTGTAGCTGAAACACAGTTGCAGACATAATCGTGGAGGATTCTGTGAGAGATCTGCCAAGTGGGCATTGAGCGTGTGTATAGGGGTGCACAGAGGAAGAAGAACTCTATAGAGAGTTTGAGAAAGACCAGAATCACTAAGGATTCTGTGGGAGCTCTGCCAGGTGGGCATCGAGTGAGTGCATAAGTGCACAGGAGAACAGAACTGTTGAACGTTCTATGGGAGAAGATACTCCGCCAGGAGGGCGTCGAGGAAGTGTGCAAGCCAACACAGAAGAAGAAGAGAACTCCTTTGAGTGTTGGAGGTTGAAGGAAGAATCCATCTAAGGATCTTCGCTGGGTTACTGAACACCCATAAGGACTCAGCGATAGGGTCGCTTGAGAAGAAGGATAGCCAGGAGGGCATCCATTTCATTCTCCATATGTGGGAGGAGGAAAGAGGAAAAAATCCCCTAAGGGGCCTGAGTGGTTGCAGAAGCTCAAGAGAGATAGCACGCTGTGTGCGCTCGAGAAGGATCTGCAAGGAGTGCAGGAGTTGGAAGAATCCTTTAAGGATTCAAAAGGAGGCAAAATCTCAGGAAGGGTAGTGTTGTATACGCGCGGCGAGGCTCAAGGTTGTGGAGCTCGCAGAGGAACAGACAGAGGTCGAGGCCTTTGGAAATTCAAATTTCTTCCAAGTCTGGGAAGAAGGCGCGAAGGAGCTCAGGAAGGAGAAACAACAGCCTTCGAATAGACCGACAGATTCTGGACCGTTAGTTTTAGGCGTCCAGGAGAAGCTCAGGAGGAGCTTACACAGGAGGAGACCGACAGTCGTCAGATCTCGTAAGAGAAATCCCGTCAGCCATTGGATCAGGAGGAACAATGCAACGTTTAGCCTTAGGAGGAGGAGTGCATGAGGAGGATAAATCTAAGCCGTCAGATCTGGGATCAGATCAACGACAGCCGTTGGATCGGCAGGAGTCACGCGGGATTTAGCCCCGTGAGCAAGAGGAGAGAAGTCCCGACGGGCATCAGGATATTGACCATCGGGAAATCAGGATTCTCGAGGTCGTGAGCATCAGGACATCAATCATCGCAAAATCTCGATAGAAGCGGGACCGTCCATTTGAACGGGGACACGTGGCGGAGATAAAGCGCCATCAGCGTTTTTGCGCATCAGAGAATCGGAGTTCCCAGAGTCAAAGGAACTAGGACATCAGAAGTCCCGTAATCCCGACATAATCGGGACCGTCCACTTGGAGAAGATGCGTGGCAATCATATAACGCCACCGGGAGAAGCTCGACTGGAGGGCTTTATTAGCATATCGGGAATCGGGATATTGGAGATCCCAGGCACAAAGGTTTTGTGCATTGCAGAATCGCAAAACGTGATTTCCCTATAAGGCATCGGAGCACGTGGGCCACACAGGAGTCGATGAGAAGGATAGGTGGCAGAATTTTGTGACGGGCGGAAGGACCGTTGACGGGTCAACGGCCGTGAACCATCGGAGGACCGACGCATTGGGGATCGACATATCGGGGTTTCCGTGGATGCGGAAACTTTGCATTTCAAAACTGTGAACCCCGAAACCCCGACGGGAGGTTTGACTACAGTCACGGGTAGCAGCCACATGGACCGTTGTATAGCTCGGCGGGGCTAGGTGAATAGGTCGCAGATCGGGATATCGGGGATCGAAGGATCGTGAAACCTAAAGACATGTGCCCTTTGACAGTGCAAGTGTCGAAACTCCGATAGGAGTAGCCACGAAAAGGGAGTAAGGCCACGGTCGAGGAGGCATGGTCATATGTGTCAGGAGCTGAGCCAGGAGGGCCAGCGCGTGGAAAAAAGCGAGCATATTGCAGATCGGGAAATCAGGAATCCCGGGGACAAGGATTCCTTACCCTTCGATATTTCAATAGGGAAAACCCCGATGAGGGTATGACTGTGGTCACACGGTATGTGGTCACATGGACCAGGACATATCCAGGAGGGGCTAAGGCCAGGTAAAGGCGCATCGGTGATTCGGGGATCGGGAGTTCAAAGGGTCAGTGACTCTCGACAACGGAAATACTAAAACCTCGAAGCCCGATAAGAGTTTTCCCGTGGGGAAATTGCTGGCGGTCTGGTGCAGAAGCCGAGACAGGGTAAGAGAAGACCTGTGGACTGGGTCGGGAATTTGCATAGTGATTCCCAAGAGGATAAAATAGCCGCTTCGGCTCAGCATAAGAGGGTAATTGAACGATCCTGTGAGCGGGTGAGTTGGAGGTGTACGGTCACACCTTCGCCTGCGTCACATATGGAAAAGTGTGTGTGACCAGGGGTTGGGGCTAAGCCCCAGCCCAGACGCACCCAAATGTACAACATATCACAACTTAAATAAATGTTTGCACATAGATATATTAAGAACCACCCATAGGCGTGCCGGTTGAGTGGCCTTTGCCAAGACTCTGCCATATTCTTGGAGGTCTAGGGTTCGACCCCCGTGGACTCCACAAAATTTTAAACAAACAACCTTTAACATGGTGCCACATGGCAGCCCATGTCTGGGCCACATGGCACCTCTCAATTTTCCATCAATCATTCCATGTGTCCAAATCTAATTTGTCCACGCGTCTGTCAATTAAATGCTTTCCACGTCAACAACTGTACGGATTGTACAGTCAACAAATTTTTGCCTGTTTAGAAAATCGAACAGAACACGATATCTCCCTCATACAGTGTCTATTTGAAACCGTTTGAAGTGCGTTGGGTTCGTGACAACGAGGTCTATGCCCCTATTCGTTTTGAAGTGATTCTGAGCACTTTAAATTTTGAGCAAAATTTGATCCCCTAGATCACTCCTCCCCATTGGAAAGCTTTTGGACCTCCAAAAGACTACTTTTAGTCAACATGAAGATGAAGGTACAGTTCCCTCACCTTTCCAACCTCAATCCACTTGGCCTTGCTTGGATTTGTGTCTTTAAGACCAATTCAAAGATATTCTACACTTCCCCATTTTGAAGTTCTCATCCTCCTATCAAGGATTGTGTATTCATGTAGTTCTATAAGATATTCTGGCTAGAAATTATCTATAGAAGGAATATGAACATGCTCTCCTTGATCATCAATCAAAGGAGGCTCATACAATTTCAAATTCTCAACATTGACAATTGCATACATTTGCATATAAGGAGGCAAATCCAAACGGAAGGCATTGTTACCAATCTTTTCAAGAACCTTGAAAGGCCCATATCTAATTGGTTTCAGTTTTTTACCTTCTTTTTTAAGCCTCTCCTTGCTAATGTAAAGCCAAACTTCATCTCCAACTTGGAAACTGTGATCAACACAATGATTGTCATGTCTTGTCTTGTACTTGGCTTGACTCTTTTCCAACTGTTCTTGCACCATTTGATGTATCAATTGAATTTGTTCAATGAAATTTTCTTCCCTATCAATGTCATATTGACCATCAATAGCAATATCTTTCCCAAAGATAAAATCTAAAGGAGATTTCGGCAAATAGCCAAAACATGCTTCAAATGGCGATGTTTGAGTTGAAGAGTGCTTAGCCCGATTGTAAGCATGTTGAATGTAGTGTAAATGCTCATCCCAAAATTTAGGATGCTTTCTACAATAACCACGAAGAAGATGCACCATTGTTCTATTAACCACTTATGTTTGACCATCGGGTTGCAGATGAAAATCTGTGCTCTTTTTCAATTTGGTGTCCATGAGTGCCCATAAACTTGACCAAAAGTTCCCAATAAATTGAGAATCTCGATCATAAATAATGGATTTAGGCAACCCAAAATGTACCCAAACATGTTGAAAGAACATTTGTGTCATTTGCTCAGCTATAACCTGCTTCTTACAAGGCATCAAAATACACATTTTGCTAAAACGGTCAAGCACAACATAAAGATAATCATGATTTTTTTTAGACATAGGTAAACCTCCTACAAAATCCATGGAAATGCTTTCCCAAGGACGCGAGGGAACTAGAAGTGGAGTATAAAAACCCAAATTTCTATTGCTAGGCTTTCTAGTAGCACATAACGAACATCCTCTTACATATCTTGAAACACTTTCATTCATTTTAGGTCAATAGCAATACCTTTGCAA
>ML819124.1:24240-47628 GCA_009831015.1 Picea engelmannii | reverse complement strand
GTCCTCAGATATGAGGTTTTCTTGAGATCCAGTATCAAAAAGAGTATCTATCTTGGTATGTTTTGAAACAACACTTATGTGAAAAAGCTCCATTCTTTCTTTTTCTTGTTGAGTTTCATTGAGGCTACTACTACTTGAAGAAATAGTAGTTGCAAAAGAACCCTTACCTTGATAACCCATGGCTGTAATTTTTGTTTCATCACCCAAATCGGAACCTAAATCTTGTTGTATGGTTGCAGAAATCTTTGGATTCCCTTTGTTGCTAAACTTTTTGGGTCTTCTTTCAAGATGAAGTTTCCAACAATGGTCTTCATCATGGCCATCCTTTGAACAATGTTTGCATGTAAATTTTCTCCCTCTTTCTTAACAAAAGCATTTTTTTTTCCATTCCCCTTGAAATTCCTCTTTCCCTTGTCTCCATGACTGAAAGGCTTCTTTCTACCCTCATGAGTTTCATTTCTCCCTCTTGCTTCCAAATGATTTGCCTAAGCACAAACTTCATCTAGATTTGAAGGGTTAAACATGAGTATTGTATGTCTCAAGTAACTATGTAAAGCTCCAATGTATTTGAGTAAAGTTTCTTGAGAAGACAAATCTACTCCCAAAACCAAAGCTCTTCTCCTCAATTCTTGAGTAAAGATTTGCACATTTTTCCCTTTAGCTTGTCTAAAATTTTGCCAATCCATAATAGCTTTCTGAATATATGCTAATGGATAAAATTGTTTTTTAATTGCAACAATGAAATCATTCCAAGAGGATAAAATTTTACCGTGTTTCTTCATGTCCTCTTGAGTTTTGGCTTCCCATCAAATGAGTGTTGCACTATCCAATCTCAAAGAAGCAGGCTAAATTTTTGTTTCATCATCTTGAATTCTTTGTATCCTACAATACACTTCAATCTAACGAATGAAATTATCTAATTTCTCAGCATTTACCTCTCCATTGTACATTGGCAATTCAAATTTAATATCAACCTTTAACAAAGGAATTTGCGGAGGAATTTTACCATGTCCTTTTGGAGAATTTGGAGGTGGTTGTGAAATGGTAGAAGAAGAGGAAGATGGAGGTGAAGAAGGTGGAGTATCACCATTTCCTCCATTTCCTTTTGGATTTTTATCACCACTGTCTCCCTTTCCCTTTAAAGGGTTGGATCTTTCACCTTGCAACCTTGCATTCCTTTCTTCCAACAAGAATTTCATAATTTCTCTCATATCCATGAAATCCTTTCTGAGATATTCATCTTCAGAGGGAAAATTTTCGTGACCCCCTTCATGAGACATACTTGGTGAATGTCTCCTTGAAGATTGAGGTGATTGTATAGTCCTTCTTCTTGAAAGTTGAGAACTTGGCTCTACAAGTTGACCTTCTCCTCTTGTGATCTTCAACCTTGTGAGCATAAAAAACAAACACTTGCAAATAATCAAGCCTTCAAAAACCTATGCTTTGATACCAACTTGATCTGAAAATGAAAAGGCTTGTATCTTGGAAATATTTGCAAGTTTTTAAATAAGTGTGCTTAGGCAAAAGGATCAATTTGCAAACACATAAGTTAGAGAAACTTTCACATTCAAGATGCAGATAATAACCACCAAATAATAGTGAACAGTAAACACATAACACATCAAATGATAAAGGAGTTCACCCCTCTCTTGGGATACATCTCCTGGTCCATCTTTCAATGGATCTTTTATATTATTTGCTCAAAGTGATAAAAATAGTGCTTTATAGTGCTCAAAATTCTAAATAGATGGCTCCAATGGCTCCAGAACGTCCAAAACCCCCCAACTGGGCTTTTTCGGCACCTGGTTTGGCCAAACAATGAAGAAGATATGCTTCCTGGAAGTTGTCCCCTTCAAGCTTGTTGTCTTTGGTTCGCCAAAACACACCTCTGTGTCTCTAACCTGGCTTCTGGGCATTTTTTCGTGCCTAAACCCAGCACCCACGTGAATTCCCTTGATTGGTGCCAAAATTTCGCACCGTTAGCGGATCTTGGGCCCCCAAAGTCGAAGGTGTTGGGTGCATGGGCCATGGGGCCAAGTCTCAACGCGAAAAGGGGATCCATTTCCAAATTGCATGAGTTCTTGACAAATGGAGGGTTAACAACATGGTGACCATTTTAAAATTAAACATGTTTCATGCTCATGAGTCCCGTGCTCCGTTGCATGGTCATATGGCAAAGTGTGTGCGACTGGGGGCCAGGGCTAAGCCCCATCCCAGACACGCCCAAACAAATCACAACTTAAATAAATGTTTTCACATAGATATATTAAGAACCACCCATAGGCACACCGGTTGGGTGGCCTTTGCCAAGACTCTGCCATATGCTTGGAGGTCCAGGGTTTGACCCCCATGGACTCCACAAAATTTTAAACAAACAACCTTTAACATGGTGCCATGTGGCAACCCATGTCTGGGCCATGTGGCACCTCCCAATTTTCCATCAATCATGCCACATGTCCAAATATAATTTGTCCATGCACCTGTCAATTAAATTCTTGCCACATCAGCAACTGTATGGACTGTACAATCATCAAATTTTTATCTGTTTGGCAAATCGAACAGAACGCGATATCTCCCTCATATAGTGTCTGTTTGAACCTATTCAAATTGCGTTGGGTTCGTGATGACAAGGTCGATGTGATTTTGAGCAATTTGAATTTTGAGCAAAATTTGATCCCCTGGATCAACCAACATGTCGGGAAATGCTACCATGCAGAACATTCTCATACTTATATATATATATATATATATATAACATGCATATTAAATATAATTAACAGTTTGTTCTAAACAATACAGAGTAAGCACATGATTACTGCTAATATACATCAGCAAGGAGATTAAGAATAATTCATATGTGCAACTAAATACATGATAACATATAATCATCACATGCATGCAAAACATAATATTAAGCACAAACTGATACTTATCTTTGAAACTGTAGTAATTCCACCAACTACGTGTATACCTTCCACAAACCTCCCATCCTTAGATCGCATTTCTCATCACTCTCAGTAGTAGGTCACCCCCGAGCTGGGATTAAGCTCCACCGGGCAAGGAATCCTAAGCTAGGCAAGGTCAACGAAATACACACAGTTACAGAGGAAGGATTCTCTCCCAGGAGTCACTTAATCCCACTGCTCATAAACCCGCATTCCCCACATGTATGTCCCACCCCAGTAGTATACACCTTCATTGTCACCCAGACAGTCCTTCGGCTGTTAAACCTCTCTTTACCTGGGCTTCAACAACAGACTAGACCAGAAGTCTCTGAGCTTTGTGGCAGCTACAAGACCCCTTCCAGGAGTTCTCACTTCCTCCACACACTCTCTCACCTGGAGAGAGTCACTCATAGGCTTGGTAACCTATTCTTTTGACTCATTCCAGCACAGTGAGGACACAACAACAAGGCTCATCAATGCACAATCAATGGAAGCAACCTCACACGGTTAGGAATTTTGCACTCACAACATCCCACTGGGATAGCACAACAGAACTTAGGCAATTTTGGGTTTCTCAACCATGCAACACATGACGGGTTCATGGTTATGGTTTCATAGATGCGTGAGGGTGTACAAAGATCCCACGCAGAGACTTAACGATTCAGGTAAGAATTCCCTAGAAAAAACACCAAAAATAGAGGTCGATCATGGACACCCATGAGTTCAAACAAAGGATGGAAAATGGGAGGTCAAACCCCCAACATGGATCCCTTCTCTAGTTTTAACTGCATGCACCCAGGTCAACACCTGTCTCCCTGGGGCTGCATGCTCCCCATTTTTCACATGTTCCCCCAACCAAGAACTTAGGATAAAACATAAACATTTACACAACTTTGGAATAATATTTAATTATTATACCCAAGGTCTTAAGCTCTTAAGATTAGCACTTCTCCCAACCTTTCAGCCCCCTCTCCCTTACCCAGACTTTTTGGAATCTTAGTCCCCCATCACTCAGTCATCGTGGTCGATCCACACATAGAATTTTTTTTATATTAATAATGTGCATCATTACATGTACAAAAACTAGGCTGTTGGCCTTCAACACTTAGGCTCTCTAGCCTAATAAACACATAATCCCAACAACTTATATAAACTTGTCTCACCAGCCTATAAAACATAATTACAATTCATAATGAAATTGGGGCACATCCTTAGGGTATTACAATCCCCTCCCCTTATTTTTGCACTGTCCTCAGTGCAACTTTCACACAACATCAACAAGATTTCCAAAATATTCAAAAATATGCGGGTATTCTTCTCGCATAGCAGGTCCACTGGACCTTTACAAGTCATATGGCTCGATTCCTGAGTTGTTTGCTTTTCTATTCCAATATGCACACAGGATGCACTTGCAGGACACCTTCTTGTTCCACCTGGATCACATTCCAGTCAATCACATGATTAGGATTAGGTAAATATTTCTTAAGTAACGAAACATGAAACACATTATGTACAATCATGGATGCAAGGAATGCAAGAATATATGCAACTCACCCAATCCTTTTTAGGATTTCAAATGGCCCACAAAATCTGGCTACCAACTTGGAATAGTTTCCCAGCCTCAGGGAACTTCTATTGGCTTTTACTTTCATAAAAAACATGATCTCCCACTTTAAACTCTCTGTGGGTTTTGTTTTTATCAGCATAACTTTTCTACCTGTCTTGGGCAGCTTTCAAATTCTGCTTAATTTTCAGCATTTTCTCTTCTATTTCCTTGAGAAACTCTGGCCCAACTACCGCTCTATTAGCTGGGTTATCCCAGCTTACTGGAGTATTTCACTTTCTTCCATAAAGTACTTCAAATGGGATCATCTTCAATGATGCTTGATACCCATTGTTGTAGGTGAATTCTACCAAGTGTAGGTAGTTTTCCCATTTCGATGGTTTTTCCATCACATACATACTCAATATGTCTTCTATCACTCAATTCACTCACTCTGTCTGCCCATCCGACTCAAGATGATAGGTTGTACTGAAATTTAGATTCATTCCAAATCCCTTGAATAACCCTTTCCAGAAATTTGAGGTAAATTTCAGGTCTCTGTCGAACACAATTGTCTTGGGAATTACGTGCAATCGTGCCACTTCCTTCATAAAAATATCAGCAACCTCCGCTTCCTTTTGAGTGGCCTTTAATGAAATGAAATGGACATCTTTTGTAATCGTGTCCACCACTGCCATAACTGAATCATGATTCTTTCATGTTCTGGGAAATCCTATGATGAAATCCATTGTCACCACTTCCCAATTCCACTCAGGAATAGGTAAAGGTTGCAGCAATCCAGTTGGGTGCCTATGATCATCTTTAACCTTTTGGAATTCCATACATCTGGCGATGTATTCTACAATCTATTTCTTCATACCTATCCAAAAGTAATGGCTCTTGACTACTGCCACAGTCTTCTGATATCTAGGGTGCCCAACATAAGGCACGTTATGCATTTCTTTCAGAATCGAAAGTTTCAAACCCTGTACATTAGGTATATAAACTCTGTTCTTTTACAGAAGTATTGCATCAGTCTCTAACTTATAATATTCCACTCCTTGCGGCATCTTATCTTGATGTAGCTTCTCTACCAATTCCCCGTACTACAAGTCTGCGCTTGCAGCTTCCAAAACTCTACTCTTTATATCGGTTTGATACATGCTAATGGTTGTAGCATGTAATTCGTGTACTCTCCTACTGAGTGCATCAACCACTTTATTATCCTTCCCTTTTCTATGCTTGATATCAAAATCGTATTCACAGAGAAATTCCAGCCACCTACTCTACCTAGCATTCAAGGTTGGCTAGTCAAACAAATACTTCAGACCGTTATGGTCTGTTCTCAGTTCAAACCTCCTTCCCATGAGGTAATGCCTACATTTATTTAGAGCATTTACTATGGCTTCCAAATCCAAATCATGAGTTGCATAGTTCCTTTTGTGTTCTTTCAACTTTATGGATTCATAACAGATTACAAATCCATTCTGAGTGAGTACTCCTCCCAGAGATTCTTTGCACACATCAATGCACACAACAAAATCTTCATTTGGATCTACAATCCTTAAGATTGGAGCACTGGTTAACAGTTGCTTCAATTGCTGAAATATTTTCTCACAATTATCTATCCACTGAAACTTTTTCTCCTTCCTTTGCAAGGAAATGATAGGGTGAACTATCCTCGAGAACCCTGCGATAAAAATTCTATAATATCCATCTATACCCATGAAGGATCTAACTTCTGTCACATTCTTTGGCATTGACCATTCTCTAATGGCCTCAATCTTCTCAAGATCTACAACTATCCCTTCCTTCGAAATAATATGCCCCAAGTAATGGATGTGCTCCTGATAAAATAAGCATTTTCTCAACTTGTCATACAACTGGTGCTCTCTTATCACTTGCAACACCATCCTAAGATGTTGTTCATGCTCTTCCTTTGACTTGGAATATACCAGAATTTCATCTAGGAAGACTATGACAAACTTGTCTAGATAGTCCCTAAATACACCATTCATCAGACACATAAAAACAACAGGTGCGTTTGACAGCCCAAATGACACCACTGTGAACTTGTAATGACCATACCTTGTTCTAAAGGTGGTCTTGTTGATGTATTCATCCTTAATAATTACCTGGTGGTATCCCAACCTGAGGTCTATCTTAGAAAATATCTTCGCATCCTTCAATTGATCGAAGAGGTCATCAATCCTCAGAAGAGGATACTTGTTCTTTACAGTTACCTTATTTAATTGTTTGAAATCGATACACAATCTCAACATTCTGTCCTTCTTCTTCATGAATAGAACCAGGGCACCCCAAGGTGACACACTTGGGTGTATGTACCCCTTCTTCAAAAGCTCCTCAAGCTGCAATTGCAGTTCTTTTAGCTCTGGCGTACTCATTCTGTATGGAGCTTTCGAAACTGGAGCTGCTCCAGGAATCAAGTTTACAGAGAAGTCGATATCTCTTTTTAGAGGTAATCCTGGTACCTCCTGAAATAAATATTCAAACTCCTTTAGTACCGCATGATCTCCAATACCTAACACCTTATCCTTGGTTGTTTCATCGACACATGCTGCAAATAATTGACAGCCTTTTCTGTAGCACTTCTTTAGCTGCATTGCTGAGATTTCTCTGATAGCAACATCTCTGGGAATTCCTTGGACCATTTTCTGATTCCCTTCCTCATCCATGCAAGTGAATTCCTTGTTACAATAGTCTAGGATGGCATGGTGCTGGTCCAACCAGTCCATCCCAATTTAACAATCATAAGAGCCTGAAGGAAGAATGTTCAATTCAGCCTTCGTGCTCAGTCCATTCATGTCCACAGGACAGGACTTAACCAACTCGGTGACTTTCCTCTTGGTTCCTATAGCCAGCTGCACTAACCAAGATTTTTCATGTTTGTTTCTTGATAAATGCAAACTTTCCACCACTCTAGGATCTATATAACTATGGATAGCCCCTGAATCAATTAAAATAGTAAAGGCATGGTTGTTAATCATACCTTCCACTTCAATCATGTGCGACTCAAATTCATCTTGCTTGGGTTGTGTAAATCCTTGGAATTCTACTTCCCATATCCTCCACTGTTTCATCTTATTGAACATTGTGGACAACTCTCACTTTATCATTTCTTTGGGGGCAATCTCTGTACCTATGGTTTTCTTTACAACCCCAACACTCCATAGGTGTTTGTCTTGGCATTTGTCCACCCATTTTTGCCTTTCTAGGTTCTCTAAAATATGGTTGTCCCTGAGGAATTTTCATGAAAAATGGTGTCTTAGTTCCCTTCTTCCTCTGGTCCATCTTAAATTTCTTCTTGTCTTCCCAAGCCTTTTGGAAGGTAGGATTTTTTTTTTTCATATAAACATTTCTCCCTCCTTATCGTTTCTTCCATGGTTTTTGGGTCATCATATTTAATCTTGTCACCAATGGAAGGTGGCAATCCACTTAGATATCTCTGAATATTCAAAGTCTTATCCTTGATTAACGGAACATACTTCATCATTTCCAAAAATCTTCGTTCGTATTCATCAATAGTCATGTTGCCCAGCTTGATTTCAAATAACTCTTTCATCTTTCTATAATAATACCTTTTAGTTAAGTATTTCTTCTCAAAATACCTCTTGAATTATTTCTAGATGATATCTTTCTCTCTAATGTGTTGCACCTGCACAAGTTGATCCCACCACATGGATGCCTTTCCCTTCGGTTGATACATTGAAATTCTTCCTTATGCATGAGAGGAATAATTTTGAAGTTGGAAATATTTCCTCATGCCATGAAACCATGTTTCGACATCTTCCTCTTTATGTTCTCCATTAAACGCAGGAGGCTTAATCTTATTCATTTCTCCCTTCAGTTCATCCACTCCAGATATCTTGTTCTTTCTGGTAGGAGATGGGCTTGAATTACTCTGTGCCCTTCTCTTTGAGCGAATTTGGGAGTGATGATGGTGTCTACCAGCACTCCTTGATCTTCTCCCCTTAGAAGTTTGGTGACTCCCTATTCTGCTCGAGTCACTCTCCTTATCCAACTTCTTTTCTATTCTCTCCAAACCCTTTAACAACTTTACATTGAATTCACCTTGTTTTTCTTGAGTTTTCCTGAGCTTTCTACTATCTGCTCGGTGAGTTTGGGCATCTTTCTGCAATTTTTCAACGATTTTCATAATGTTTCCTTCCTTATCTATCTCTTCTCCATGCCCATTGGAGTTCGATCCTTCAACTCCCAAGTGAACATACATTCCTTTTGCTATGTCCTCGGAACGGGAAGCAATCCATTCCCTTTCCATTTATTTTATACTCAGTGGCAATTCTAATCGGTTATGGCACTCGTCAAACTTCTGCAATCACAACATGCAGACAACCATAATTTGTTAGGTCATCTCTCCTTAAAAAATTCCACACATTCAAAACCAATCCGATTTAAGAAAATGTTTCAATTTCATGAATATTCTGAGCTCTTCTTAGTTCTGTAACTTTCGGGTGATATCTCCCTCTTTCTTACTCCCCAACCCATGTGATCACGGTTCGTGACCAAATGCTAAACTACTAGGTGCCACTCCGGCTTTCGGTCTTTGGAGATTTCAAAGAACACACAACTATCTCTCAGATTTCCAATTATCGAGCTCGCAAAGTCGAGTGTATCAACGGTCCACGTTTACCCATCATCCAATGGCTGAAATACATTGTGGTCTTTCCATCTTCAAAGTGTTCGGGACTTCGAGACTTCAAACCTCGAGACTTTGGGAGTTCCTACACTTGTTTCTTCCCAATATTCCAGCATCTGAAATTTCGATCTACGTTTCCCTTCGGGCCCACATAGTACATCTTTCACCAACTAGGGAAATGGAACGTGGAAAATCTAGGAATGTCCATGTCACTTTCGGCAATGTCATCAGGTTCCACCCTGCTCTCTTTTCATTTCAGGGTTTCGGGGATCGAAAGTTCGTGCATCCACACATCTCGTTTCTCCTGATTTCCAAAATTCTAAAATTAGGAACTACCTTCTGCTTGATCTAATGGTCAAGATCTTTTCCTGTGATCTATGATGTATATATTTTCGGGACATTGGAATTTCAGGCATCGAGAGTTCGTGCACCATCACATATCTCTTTTCCCAATAGTCGAATCCCTAAAAGGTTTCCAGGATAACTCTCTTGCACCTACTCCAGATCTGACAGTCATGAGGGATCTCCTTTCCTCCTGAACAGATCCTATAGCTCCAACACTTCTGGTGTTGAGCTCTCTTTCTCCCTATGGCCATATACCACACCGGTTGCAGTTTTACTATATCGCTACACCTCCTGAGCTTTGTAACACAACCAAGAAACCCCTTTCCACTTAGGAACATTCTAGGGTCCAAAAATTGTTTCTTCCTCACACAAATTCTACCTAAAACCTCGGGTCTAATGACCACTTATCTGGCCCATCCAGGCTCAGCATTGAAACCTTGGCTCAGAACTCAAATTTTGTCTACTTTGACAACAATTCTTTCCAAAACTCTTGCTTCAACTTCCACTAACATGGCCCATCTAGGCTCAGTGTTGTAACCATTCTATGATACCATATTGTAACATCCCCGACCACCAACAGGCCAGGCAATTCTACCACGCGAAACATTCTCATACTTATATATATAACATGTATACTAAATCTAATTAACAATTTGTTATAAACAATACAGAGAAAGCACAGGATTACTGCTAATATACATCATCAAGGACATTAACAATAATTCATATGCACAATTGAATACATGATAACATATAAGCATCACAGACATGAAAAACATAATACTAAGCACAAACTGATACTTATCTTTGAAACTATATTAATTCCACCGACTGTGTGCAGACCTTCCATGAACCTCCCAACCTTAGACCGCACTGCTCATCACTCTCAGGAATAGGTCACCCCCGAGCTAGGACTAAACTCCACCAGGCAGGGAATCCTAGGCTAGGCAAGGTCAACGAAAGACACATAGTTACAGAGGATGGATTCTCTCCCAGGAGTCACTTACGTCCACTGCTCACAGACCCTCATTCCCCACATGCCTATCCCACCCCAAGAGTATACACCTTCATTTTCACCTAGACATTCCTTCGACTTCTAAACCTCCCTTGTCTTGGGCTTCAGCAACAGACCGAACCAGAAGTCTCCGAGCTCTGTGGTATCTACAGGACCCCTTCCAAGAGTTCTCACTTCCTCTACACACTTTCTCACCTAGAGAGAGTCGCTCATAGGCTTGGTAACCTATTCTTTTGACTAATTCCAACACAATGAGGACACAACAACAAGGCTCAACAACGCACAATAAATGGCATCAACCTCACACGGTCAAGAACTACATGGTCACAACAGTCCACTGGGATAGAAAAACATGACTCAGGCAATTTCGGGTTTCTCAACCATGCAACATAGGACGGGTTCACGGTTCTGGTTTCGGAGATGCGTGAKGGTGTACATAGATCCCACGCAGAGACTTAATGGTTCAGGTAAGAATTCCCCATAATAAGCACTGAAAATAGAGGTCGATCATGGACACTCGCAAGTTCAGATGGAGGATGGAAAATGGGAGTTCAAACCCCCAATRCGTCTCCCTTTTCTAGTTTTAAATACATGCACCTAGGTTGACGCCTATCTCCCTAGGATTGCATGATCYCCATTTTGCACACGTTCCACCAAMCGGGAACTTAGGATAAAACATAAGCATTTACACAACTTTGGAATAATATTTAATTATTATCCCCAAGGTCTTAATATCTTAAGCTTAGACCTTCTCCCAACCTTTCAACCCCCTCTCCCTTACCCAGAMTTTGTGGAAGATTAGTCCCCCATCATTCATTCATCATGGTCAGTCCACATGCAGAGATGTTTTTATATTAATAATGTGCATCATTACATGTACAAAAACTAGGCTCTTGGCCTTCAAAACTTAGGCTCTCTAGCCTAATAAACACATAATCCCAACAACTTATATAAACTTGGCTCACCATCCTATAAAACATAATTACAAATTATAATGCAATTGGGGCACGTCCTTAGGGTATTACAGGTACTTTAATTATGCTAAAGAAAGTGCAATAACCTATTGTTTCTTAAAGGCCCAAATGACAGGTCCTGAACCAAGGCTGAAAACATAACCTGCAATAGAATTATGATCATCAGAGTCGCTAACCCAATCTGAATCAGTGAAACCAACCAATAAAGGAGTCCCCCCTAAACTGTAATGTATCTCGAACTGAACTGTACCACATACATATATAAGTATCATTTTAATTGCTTTCCAATGGATTTCATGGGGTGTTTTCATATACCGGGCAACAAAAACAACAACAAAGAAAATATCAGGACGGGTATGAGTCAAGTATAAGCGGCTACCAAGTAACTAATGATATAGGGTGGCATCAACTTCGGGATAAGTATGGGTGGAAATAAGCTTGAATCCAGACTAGAAGGGAGAAGGGATTGGCTTACAATCATCCATGTGAAAGTGATGCAGAAGGTCACAAGAATACTTAGACTGGGAAAGAAAAATTCCTTCATTGGTTTGTAAAACTTGGAGGCCAAGGAAATAGTGAAAATAGCCAAGTTTGTCATTTCAAATTTCTTCTTATGGTTTTCACATGGTTTAAAAGTTTTGAGTCACTATCAGTAAGGATAAGGTCATAAAGATAAAGGGAAAGGATGATGAGATGTATTCCTACTCTCTCGGTATAGACATTAGGATCATAATGGGATCTAATGAATCTGCTGTCAATAAGAAAGTTGTCCATTTTGGCATACCAAGCTTGGGGATCTTTCTTAAGACCATAAAGAGATTTCTTAAGGCAACAAAAAAGGATAGATTCATTCTAGACATACCCAGGAGGTTGTTCCATGTGGATTTCTTCTTGAAAATATATGTACAAGAAGGAGGATTTATCATCCATCTGATGCACCTCCAATTTATGTGAGGCAGCAAGGGAAAAAACAAGGCATATGTAATTCATTTTGGCTACAGGGGAAAAGGTTTCATTATAGTCAATTCATTCAACTTGGGAAAATCCTTTGGAAACTAATCAAGCCTTGTGTATTTCAACACTTCAATCTGATGCATACTTAGTTTTGTAAACCCATTTACATTTGACAAGTTTTCCATTAAAGAACAATACTCTTCATTCATTGTTGTATCCCAATCTAGATGAGATGAATCTTCTGCTAATGTCTTTGGATCATGAGTCTCTAAAAAACTTTAGCCAAAAGAGAAGAGGCTTGTTGGAACTTTGAACATGTCTGACGTTGATCTGAAGGATCACCGACAAGATCACCAGATGCTTCTCATGTTGAACGGACCCATCTAGGAAGCAGATGAGCTAGTGTTGGTTCAGGTTCAAAGAACTCATCTAGAGGAAGGTGAGCAGGCGGAAGTGGATTTTCATCCTCATTGTCATCATCTGAAGAAGAAACCAGAATAGGAACAAAAGAAGGCACAAATGTCAAAGATGGATTACAGGATGAAGAAGGCACAATCATCGAATTAGGCTCGCAGGACAAGAGATTTTCATCAAATTTAACATCTCTTTTAATAATAATTTCATTACAATGTGGTTGAAGAAGTCTATAACCTTTGACATCTTTAGAATAACCAACAAATATACACGTCTCACTTTTAGGCTGCAATGCTTTCCTTTTCTCATCGGGAATGTGAGCCCATGCTATACTACCAAATACACAGAAGTGACTTACATCTAGTTTAATTTTAGTCCAAGATTCTTTTAGTGTTATACTTTTAAGATCCTTTGTGGGAGAGATATTTACTATGTAATTTGCACAGTTGATGGCTTCCTCCCAATACTTTAGATTTAATCCCTTATATTGGATCATACAATTAGCCATTTATTTTAATGTGTGATTCTTTCTCTCAACAACACCATTTTGTTGCAGTGTATATGGAACATTGTGTTGCATTTGGATTCCCTGTGTAGTTTCTAGCACAAAAATCCCCCTATAACTATACCAAGGTTTAAAGTATAGATAGAGAAAATGACTCTAAAATGAAATCTTATTTCTACACTACCCCAAACATTCCAAAATAGATGAACAGAGTGAAAGAGTCAGTCATAAACCATACCTTTTGTTGACACAAGGGTAGACCTGAGGTTCACTCCAAGAGTGCACCAACAAGCCCTAGCTACTGGCCCTTTTGGAAACACCTGTGAAGCAGATGTAGTCTCATGCAAAGCAACTATGGGGGGGTTGTAGGACAAGGATGTCTACAACCACGGGAATATCAAGTAGGTGTATTACAACAACAATACATCATACAATGTTGTCGACTCTTTTGACCCTCTGGATCAACACATACGCCCAAACCACAGGAGGTCTAGATCTAGTCTTGAACTGGGTGTCAACTAACCTAGCTAACCACTCAAACAACTCCTGATGGATCCCTCCAAAGAAGATCTCATGAATGTCAGTGAAAATGTATCTTTGTAACCAATCCTCAGTACTCAACTTAAGGTTCTTGTTTCGGGATTTAGTGAAGTCCCTCTCTTGATATTCTATCCACTTTTGAATCTCTTTCTTCTATGGGAACTGTTGGCGTCATAACTCACTCCTAGATTGCAGCAAGAGTAAGCCTGAACCCCGTGAGTTTATGTCACTATTTGTTGATAAAGGGTGATGAATGGAAGTAAACTCATAGCAATATCATTCTAACTCAGAAACTAGGCCAGGCATGCACAAGCAGATGACGTCTTGGTTCAATTTCAGGCAGTAAATTGTAATAAGGGTGAGTAGGAGGAAGACTTATGTGAGGAAATGTGAAGGGTTGATATAGGCATTGGGCTTCTAATAGCCCATGGAAGAAAACTTTGAACACAAGAACCTCTTGTATTCAAAAGCAAAAACACTAAAAGAACATAACAGAGTTATAATAAATCCTTTATCATAACACAGTCATGACGATTCATGTGAATCATTCAATCATGAACCCTTTTAGTATGAGATTGAAACAAGATGAAAAAGAGAGTTGCCTTACATTATACAAGTAAATTTCATATATAGATACATAGCCAGGAAAACCAATGCTTCATTAAAACATTACAGTCAGGAGCTCTGCTCTACCATCCATGCCTTACAAAAATACAAAAACTGAATATATATACTCAGATAAATTCACCTCCTTGGCCCCAAAAGGGTAGCTGAGCTACCTCATTTAAGGCTTTACGTGCACATGATCTTCCTTCAGACTATACACATAGCTTCTTGTCTGACACTGCTTTAGACGACATGGCTTCTGTAGGAAAACTATCCATCAGAGTACCACAAATTGACTGCTTCTGACCCTTCCCATGCCTTCCATTTATGGATTGAGCTAAGGTCTCAACCACCTGCTCAATATTCATTAACTACTTCTTACATGGAGGGTGGATGAGACTGAATACATAAAGAGTGACCACATGTCGGTTTTCCAAATCTTGGAGGCTAGCCTTCATTTCTTCAGGTTTCACTCTCAACGTAACCATAGGGCCATGCAACTATCTTCAAGGAGGCTTTTACATTTCGCATTTTGGGTTTTGACGATCCCCGATGTAGTAGAGGAGCGACCCCTTGTCTTTCAAAGTCTCGGTAGATGGAATGTTGAAATGGCTCCTGGGGGGCTTTTACATTTCGCGTTTCGGGTTTCGACGATTCCCAATTCAGTGAAGGAGTGACCCCTTGTCTTTCAAAGTCCCAGTAGCCGGAATGACGAAACAACTCCTGGGGGGATTTTACATTTCTTGTTTCAGGTTTCGGTGATTCCCGATGCAGTGGAGGAGTGATTCCTTGTCTTTCAAAGTCTCGATACCTAGAATGTTGAAACGTCTTGTAGGGGGATTTTACATTTCGCATTTTGGGTTTCGGCGATTCCTGATGCAGTGGAGGAGCAACTCCTTGTCTTTCAAAGTCCTGGTAGTCGAAATTGCGACCAAGCCTAATCAGGAGCCATGTGTCCCGACTAGATCGAATGACCACAATCATTTCGTGACTTTGTTTATAAGAGATGATCCCATGCGCTAAACCTCATGCAACTCCATGACTCAAGCTGACCCGATGACCGCCAATTTTCTCCATCTATGGATCCTCGCTGTTAAAAACAAAATGCCCGCTCTCTTTATTTTAAGCCCAAAATAGACTTCTTCTATGTGTTGCGCTTAGCGCTCATGACTGCAGCCTTTGAATAAAATGAATTTTATGGGTTTTAAACCCCATTTCTATGCATTTGCACCAAGGGCCCGAAATCGGAGAGAAACACCCCCTTGCAAGAATTGGTGCTAACATTAGGCTCCATAGGGGATAGAGTCATCCCTGTGATGCTCTAAGAACTCCTTCTGCAGTTCCAGTTGCCTTATGTTGGGCTATGGAGTCATTTATTAAGCCGAAAATAAACAGAAAAACAATATTTACAAAAACAGAGGAGTTGTCTAAGGCTCAAACAAAACATTTCTTCAGGAAATGCCCATTTATTGGGTCATTAAAAACTTCTTAACCCTCCAAATCCTCCAACCTGTATATGTTATTTAAGAATACTTTAGAGATTTTTAAGGGCCCGATCCATAGGGCATCAAACTTGTTGTTTTTTCCCCTATCCTGTCTGGATGCATCCCACTTAAGAACCAAATATCACAGCTTGAATTCCTCCTTCCTGACCTTCCTGTCAAAGGCCTACTTGATCCTCTGCTGATGACTATGAGCTATGTCCATTACCTGCTCCCTGACTTGTTGCACTTCCACTACTTGATGAATTCTTCTTACCATATGGTCTGGCTCTCCTTCATGATCTATAAAGAATTTCACTATAGGTAAAGCGAGCTGAGTGGGAAACACAACCTCCGTCCCATAAACAAGTTGAAAAGGTGAGGTGCCCAGGGACTTCTTTGTTGTCACTCGATCAACCCATAGAGTGAATTTGAGCTTTGAATCCCAAGCCCTCTTATTGTCTTCCAATAATCTTTTAATGAGTTTGATTATACTTTTATTGGAAGATTCTACCAGTCCATTTCCTTGAGGATAATAGGGAGTGGAGTGAATTAGTGAAATATTGAACTGCTCACAGAACTTAACCAAAGGCTCAAACTTGAAAGAAGTAGCATTATCAGTGACAATTCTGTTGGGATAGCCAAATCTGGCTATGATATCCTCCAGGAAGTTGATAATTACCTTGTGTGAAGCACTCCTAGTGTGGGAAGATTCTATCCACTTGGTGAAATAGTCTATTGCAGTTAGGATCCACCTGTGCTAGCCACTTGAAGGAGGATGAATTTCTCCAATGAATTCCAACCCCCACTATTGAAAGGGTGCTAAAGCTACTACAATCTTTAGTGGCAGAGATTTGAGTTGTTTCTTTCCTGAGAACCTTTGGCATTTGATGCAAGCTCTAACTTCTCTGGAGACATCAGTGAATAAGGTGGGCCAATAGTACCCAGCCCTGAGAATTTTGTGAGCTATGGTATTCCAGAAATGATTCCCTCCACAAAGGCCGCTATGGAAATCAAACATAACTTTCTGGTCCTCTTGTGGGTTCAGACACCTCAGAAACACCCCTAGAGGGTCTCTCCAGTACAAGACTTGGTCAATAAGGAAATATTTGACTGCCTTGAGCTTTAAAGTGAAAAATGTCTCTGTACCAAGTGCATTATTCTAGTGATAAGCCACCCTGAGAGCTTTTACTGGTTGACTCAGCTTGTTGATTTTCTGAGCAAGCATTGATGAAGCTAACCCCCAAGGCCTTGCAATTGGATTCAGCCAGCAGCTTGGCTAAACCCTTCCCTTTAACCAACTTGGTGGGATTTATATCTAGATCAAGCTCAAGGATCTTGGAAATCCATTTACCTCTTCTCCCATCTATGTCAGGATGTATAAGGATGTACTTCATAGAGGTTGAAGGAATGTATGCAGTCACTCTTGAGTGCAAGACATAAACTCTGAAAGCTTTGAGAGATTTCACCAAGGCATAGGCATGTTTCTCCATGATCTCATACCCATATCTTAATGCCTTACTGAAGAAGGAAATGGGTTTCTCTCGTCCCTCCTCATTTTTATACAATAAGACCATTTCTATTGTATCAAAAGAAGCAAAAGAAAAAACTAGGAAATCCTTGGAATAATCAGGACTGATCAGCACAGGTGCCTCAATCAATGCCTTTTTTATTTGGACAAAAGATTCCCTGGGTTCAGCGGTCCATTATCCTTCATTTCCCTTTCTGAGCATGGCTGTGATGTGTTTCACCAGCTCAGCAAAATTTGAGACGAACCTCCTTAGAAAGTTAATCTTTGCTAAAAAATCCTAAACTTCCTTTCTAGACCTGGGAAGTGACAGGGTCTGAATTTCCTCTACCCTGCTAGGATCAATTCTCACTTCCTTTGCTGATACTATATGGCCTAACAAATTCCCCTCCTTCATAGAAAACAAAGATTTCTTGGGATTTAAGGAAAGGCCAAACCTCCAGCATTTCAAGAAAACTTTCCTCAAGTGATAGCGATGCTCTTTATCATACCTGGCGAAGACTGTGATGTCATCCAGATAGATCACCACAAACTGATATTTCTCCCCGATGAAGGCTATGTCCATGGCTCACTGAAATGTTGCTCCTGCATTCATTAATCCAAAAGGCATTTCGGCATACATGAATGTGCCCCAAGGAGTGGTGAAGTCTGTTTTTCTCTGTCCTTAGGCATGATTGATATCTTATTATAGCCAGAAAAACCATGAATCATGGATATCCTAGATGCACTAGTTACCCTCTGCAATATGTGTTCCATTTTGGGCAAGGGATAATTGTCTTTCTTTGAGCTCCTGTTCAGGTTCCTGAAATCAACACAAAGCCTGATTTCTCCACTTTTCTTCCTCACCAGGACCAAATTGGCTACCCACTCAGAATATCTCAAGGGGACAATGATTTGGGCATCTAAAAACCTCTTCACTTCTCTCTCCATGATAGGCAACAACATTGGATTTATCTATCTTAGCTTCTTCCTAAATGTCTTAGCCTTTTCCTTCAGTGGGATCTTGTGTTCAATGATAGATGTGTCATATGTCTTGAGGTCTTCATAGGTCCATGAAAACACATCAACAAATTCTCTTAATAAATTGGTGTATTCGGCCCTCTGCTCTTTGGTCAGACTGCTTGACAACTTGAAAAAATTAGGCTCCTCCTATGTGTCGATGTTGCAATCCATTGCATCAACATCTCCATTTGAAAACCTACCCTTTACTGCCACATCATTCCCATCGAACAGTCTTTCTAAAGGGACTAGTCCCTTTAGAATATGGTTGTTAGGCAGATGAATAATATGGTGATCAACAATTTTATTTAAAAATACCTCAAGGTGAGGGTGACTTTTGAGATCAGAATCCTGATCAATGTGCAATGCAGAAAATTCATTGACAGACTGAAGAATTTTTTTGATTTCAAGATCATCTTCGAATACCTTCCAATGCTTGATATTGTCTGGAACATATGGCCTATATCTTATCTCAACCTCATATTTGATCTTAGGCGACAGAGGGATCCTGAACAGACTAGCTAAGACAGCTAAGGAATCGGCCAAAGTATTTTCCTCTCTTGGAATAAAAGAAATGTTGAAAGATGAGAAGAAATTATCAATCAGGTCCCACACTTCATTTTTGTAACTCCTGAGCCGAGGGTGCTTAGCCCAATAATCATTTCTGACTTGCTGGATTATCAACTCAGCATCTCTGAACACTGCTACATCCTTAATTCCCATTTCTTTTGCAGCCCTCAAACCCATAACAAGAGCTTCATATTCTACCACATTATTAGTAGCTTCAAATTCTATCTTGTATGACAAGGATATGGTTTCCTGACAAGGTGACACAAAAACCACTCCAGCACCAGTGCCTTCGCTAGAAGAATCTTTGTCGAAGAACATCTTCCAAACAGAGGTGGTTGGAGGAGGTATCTCGTGATTAAATATGGGTTGTTTTCTGATTTGAAAAGGGGCTTCATGAGTATCAGTGATCTGCAATAAACTAGACCCCAAATCAGTGTCAAGTGCAAATATAGGGTGATTGGTGGGGTTTGCTTCATCACTAACAATGTAAGCTAGTTGAGCTTCTTTGTACAACCTCCCACGTTCCCATCCAAATACTGGAATGGTGGCATATGTGAGATCCATCTATAATGTTCCTCCAAGTTTTTTAATCCAAGATCTTGATAACAACATGCTGAACTTGGGGGGAACATTAGCTACTACAATGTCCATGACCACACTCTTCATTGCTAGCTGAAATAAAGAGACCACCAAGTCTTTGATGACTCTGAGGCATTGCACCCTCCTTGAATCAAAAGAGTACAAATCATGATAATCCTTTGTCACTTCCAGTCCCAATTCTTCCATGACTATTTTGGGCATAAGGTTGTGGGAAGATCCTGAATCCATGAGGCAATTATGCAACACCTTATCATGTATGTTCAGGGATGCGTAGAAGGGAGGGGATGAATCATCTATGTCTTCTACCATGGGACCTAGGATGACTGCTGGCTTTTCATCTTGAATATTTATTGAGTCTGTGGAAGGCTGGGGGGACTCAGATTGTAGCAGTTTGGAGAGGGACCTTTTGAAATCTTCATTTTTAACTAGTTCTGAGAGGGGTACGGGAATTCTAATATTTTGAATTTCATGCTCAAAACTAAAGGAGAAAAGAGGATTAGGAGCTTCCCTTACCTCAGAGACAGGTTCTTTGGCTGTTGGCGAAGTATTATGAGTTTTCTTTTCTTTAGTAGTGATTGTTGCAGGTTTAGCAGGTCTTTCAGCTATGAGGGGTTGATCATGGCTATCAAAATTCCCTTCTTTCTTCTTTGACCTGAGATGATATCTGTTAGGAGTGTTGTTGGCCTTTTCCCCTTTACCCAACTCATTGATTTGAATGTTCACAAGGGATTCTTCATATGCACATTGAGTCAAATTGGGAAAAGGGGAAGTGTCTTCAATACAGTGAATTTCAGGGTCGAGCTCATCTATCTCCTCTCCTTCCTCATGAGCAACTAGGTTACTTTGGAGAGGGGTTTGAATCCTTTGATCATCTTTGTCTTTGTTCCTTTGTTCCCTTGGCAAAGCCCATGGCACATTGTTGCTAGGCCTCCTGAAGCCTCTGTTATCACTACTTTGGGATTTTTGTACATGGGCTTCCCTTCTAACTCCCACCTTTCCATTCTAGCCGAAAGCAATTTTAGCACTTTAGTTACCTCATCTGTCTGAAGGGGAAGGGGAGAGGAATTGGATGGGGAGGCTTCAGGTCTCTTCATGGATATGTCTCTATCATCCTTATTCCTAAGTCGGTCAATAGTCAATATGTTAGATTCTACTTCCACGGCTGCATCCTGCATGTGAGACAGAGTAGTTTCTCTCCTTTCCCTCAACAAGAGGCAGAAATCGAGATCAAAAGCGCTAGCATAAGTGATTTTAGAAGAGGATTATGAGGGCTTTATTTCAGAGGGGATCTTACTGTACATTTTATTGAATCTCTTAGAGAAATCAAAGACAGACTCTCCTTCCTTTCTCTTCAAAGACATGAACTCTATCATGTAATACATGAAGTCTTTTTTGTCTCCCCACTGTCTCAAAAATGCATTATCCAAAGCCTTAATTCCATCAATAGATCCAGGAGGCAGGGCCCTAAACCACTTTCTAGCCTCACCTTCAAGGCTACAGATGAAAATCCTCATCCATACATCTACATGTATGATACCATGATCATCTGTAAAACTATAAAAGGCTTCAAGGTGTTCTTCTGTAGTTATGTCCCCTTCGCCTGTAAACGTGGGCAGCTGCTTAAGGTAGCCATCTGCTGGAAGGGAATTGAGAGGCTGAGGTAATAAAAGGGGATCATACCTAGTAGCTATTATAGCCTCCATTCTGGTCAAGGGGGGATTTTCTCCCGCCGTAGGAATATCAGGTGGAGGAGAACTCGGAGGAGAAGAAGCTCGAACAGGGGATACTGGAAATGAGCTTCTAGGTGGAAGGGGGAACAATGGGGGATTCAAAGAGAAGGCTAAGGGGCTTGAGTCAGCAGATGCTTCTCTCTATGCAATAGCAACAACAATAATAAGAGGAGGGGTGGTAAAGCTAGGGGTGGGGAAATATTCTATGGTCCTAGGTATACGCCAAGGTACAGCCGAAGGGGAGAGGGGAGTGACAAGGATTTCTCCCTCCAATCCCAGACCAGGAGGGGAAACCTCAGCAGGTGATCCAGGTGGATCATCTCAAAATTCGATAGAGTTAAAGTATTCAAAATGCAAATTAAATCTTACAAAGTGGAAGAGCTCGTCAACATCTTTCTGGTGATGTTCGTTTCGGGAAAAATGACCTCCAGATGACGAAGATATCAACAGTTGAAGTTTCGTCAAAGATGGTTAAAATGGTGAAAAATGATTGGAAATGGTTTAAAAAAAATGTAATTTGGGGCTATGGGAATTGAACCCAAGACCTTACAATAAGGCTACCATGACCCCATGGTTGGGAAAAAGCGGGTGGTCAAGGGCTTAGCCCTTGACCTTTCCAACACCGAGG
Source organism: Picea engelmannii (assembly GCA_009831015.1). Lineage (NCBI taxonomy): Eukaryota > Viridiplantae > Streptophyta > Pinopsida > Pinales > Pinaceae > Picea > Picea engelmannii. Next base: position 25,573 of record ML819124.1, on the reverse strand, counting down.
CCACCCCCCTTGGTATCTAAATGTTATTATAAACTATGCCATATGCCTCCACAAACTATGCCATAGAAAATCACACCATATATCCAAAATCCATATATTACAAACCACATGTGACTTCATATAAATTAAAACCATATAATATAACCAAAATCCAACCATATGTTATAACATGCCAAAGCTCAACCATATAATATAAACTATATGCCATAACGTATATCCAAAATTACACCATACCATATCAAATATGCGGTGGGAGGAGAAGCCCACGGGTTTGACCCCGGGACTTCCGCCCCCCCTAACCACCACATCTACCAACGCACCACCGCCATGAGACGTGGCAAGAGGTGGTGGAATAATCTTAAAAGTTGTTGAATTTGGTGGGATTTGGGTGGGCGCGTGGCCTATGGCCCACACCGCTTTTGGTTTTGTTTCCATTATTTAAATGAGCCATGAGCACGGATCCCGAGGGTGATTTTGATGCAGGCATAGATTGGCACACAGATCAAGGTGGTTTTGCACAGTGACTAAGGTGGTTTTTCACGTGGATCGAGGTGGTTTTGCATGCATCCCGAGGTGAATTTTCATGCAGACCAAGGTGGTTTTGCACGCAAATCAAGGTGGCTCTAGATTTGAATGCATCCTGAGGTTGTACGGACTGTATAGATCAGAGGCAAATTTTGGGAATTGTGCCAAGAAGGGCATTCTGAGTCCAATTCTGAAATATATCGAGTTTATACTCAAAAGTTTCGATTTTTCGCAAGGATTCCAGATCCAGGTTCAGTTTTTTCATTCAGGCATCCAGACAAAAAAGTGTTCACATAATATTTCAGATACACAGAAAGGTATTCATGTTCATACTTAAAAGTCTCATAATTTCATCTTACAACTATTGTTGAAGTCTATTATTGCATATGACAAACATAATTCAAAAGTCACTTTGTAAGCATTTGAATACTTAATCTATTGGCCTTCCCATTTGGAAAGTGGCCCAGAGACGTAGCCAGGGGGTCGCTGAACTTCATTACCAATTCTTGTTCATAGATGGTTTTCTTACATGTTTATGTGCTTATGTGCTTGATGGATGTTCTTTAATTTTGCATTACAAAAGTGGTTAATAGTTAAAAATTCACATGCAAATAACGATTAAAGATCTTGAATTTTAGATCAAGTTAATTTTCAGATCAAATTGGTATCAGAGTGAGGTTAACCATTTCTTTGTGAGTTGATGTTAACAAGTTCCAAGCTTCAGCGTGGTGAAGGATAACTTGAAGAGTTTGATCCAGAGATTGGTTCAAGAAGAGGAAGGATGTCTTCACCAAAAGGAGAAGAAACA